>ABLG01000119.1:0-299365 GCA_000172435.1 Meloidogyne hapla | reverse complement strand
TTGAGGAGGTTATTTTAAGTTTATTTGGCTGTTAAAAATTTTTAACTTTCAGGTCCCATTCAATGATGATATCAAACTTCGTGATTGGCTTTATACTCAATATGCTAAAAAAGACAAACTTTTGGGTATTTTTTGGATTTTTAGAATTTTTATTATTCTTTAATTTTTAAAGCTAATTATTATCAATATGGAGAATTTGAGCCTGACGAACCCGGTGAACGCATTGTTTTTTCATGGACTCGTATTGTTGGACATTGGGCTTTTTGGTTGACGAGTTTCTTGATTCAATGCAAACTTTATTATTTGGTGCTACGCTTTATTTTTTCTTTTTTGATGTCTATTTAGAAAGTATGAGAAGAAAGGTTTTTTTTTTTAAAATTAACCAATTCCCAATGTCATAAAAACTCCCTCAATTTAAGCGAGTTGTTTTATTATGCATCAATCACCGGTTTTTTCTCTTTTTTACTCTAAAGCAAAGGGTGGTGGTCGGAATTCCAACTTCTGACTTTTCTTTCAATTTCCTATTTCCGAAAAGTTTCTTAAAAATTCCGGGTTCCTAAATTTGAGCCAGCTTGATTTCCAACACTTTTGAATGTTCCGACCCACCTCTCTACTCTCAATTAAATTTATTATTATACTCTTTTTTTGCCTTTGTGTCAATATATAGCTGATCTGGTCGGAATTCCAACTTCTGACTTTTCTTTCAATTTCCTATTTCCGAAAAGTTTCTTAAAAATTCCGGGTTCCTAAATTTGAGCCAGCTTGATTTCCAACACTTTTGAATGTTCCGACCCACCTCTCTACTCTCAATTAAATTTATTATTATACTCTTTTTTTGCCTTTGTGTCAATATATAGCTGATCTTCTCCCTAAAAATGGCATAAAATATTCTTAAATATTTTCCCCTCTTTTTTGCTTTTGTAGAAAAATGTTTAGATTTTGGTGGTGCAATATGTAAATTTTTTGATTTTTTTTAGAAATTTTGAATTTTTCTTAAATATTTTGGAGAACGTTTTGCACCTTCCTTTCTATTTTTCTTCTCTCTTTTTCTGCTTTTTTTTTTGAATTTTTCCCTGAAATTTCGCTCATTAAAAAATTTATTTCCACCAAAATTATTTTTTTGTATTTTATTTACTATGATTTTGACTATTAAAACGAAAAAAGAGCTGTGAAAGACCGATATGTGACGATTTTTTTGTTTTTAATATAATTTGTGTTTAAAATCACAAACTTTATTGTATTTTTTGTTTAAAATTAATATTTTTTAATCAATTAAATTAATTTTTAAGTAGATAATTTAAAAATTTAAGTATTTTTAGGGGCAGAGGACCTCTTAAATTTTTCCTTAAGCTTTGAACATTTTCTGAGACTCAAATGTCACTTTTTTTTATTTTTAATGACCGTTTGTTTGAATCTTGTCTTTTTCTCTGTATACTCTCTCATTTCTCCATACTATTTTTTAATGGCCGCCAGATTTATAAATTTTTTTCACTATTGGCTATGTGAAGAGGATCTCCAATATAGACAGACCTCCAACATACGGAGCAGAAGACCCCTCTGACATGGCCTGGGTATCTTTTGATATTGTGACCTCGGTTCTCATGATATCGTGACCTCGGTTCTCAGGATGTGGTGACCTCGGTTCTCATGATATTGTGACCTCGGTTCTCCAAGATATGGTGACCTCGGTTCTCCGAGATATGGTGACCTCGGTTCTCAAGATATGGTGACCTCGGTTCTCAAGAATGGTGACCTCGGTTCTCAAAATATGGTGACCTCGGTTCTCAGGATTTTTAATCTTGGGAGCCCTGGTTGCTTTATTTTGGGAGCCCTGGATGCTTTATCTTGGGAGCCCTGGATGCTTTATTTTGGGAGCCCTGGTTGCTTTATTTTGGGAGCCCTGGATGCTTTATCTTTGGGAGCCCTGGATGCTTTATCTTTGGGAACCCTGGTTGCTTTATTTTGGGAGCCCTGGATGCTTTATCTTTGGGAGCCCTGGATGCTTTATCTTTGGGAGCCCTGGATGCTTTATCTTTGGGAGCCCTGGATGCATTATCTTTGGGAGCCCTGGATGCTTTATCTTTGGGAGCCCTGGATGCATTATCTTTGGAGCCCGGGGTGGAGTCGGAGGGACTCGTAAGTCTTCTATGAACGAGGGTCGTACGGCTCAACTTGCTCCTCAAACATGCAGCGCTAGGTTAGTTTTTTATACAACTTTTTTTTTTGTTTTTGTAAATATTTTTATATTTTTGTGATAAATATATGTTACCAATTCGCCATTTCCTCCAAAATTTTTATTTTTTTAATGTTTACTTTAACTTGTTAAAACAAAAAAAGAGCTGTAAAGATGTTGCCGATTTTTTTAAATAATTTGTGTTTAAATAACAATTTTATTATACTTTTTATAATATTTTTTTAATTATTTAAATTAATTTTGAAATTAAGGATTTTTAGGGTTAGGTCCCACGTACATTTTTCTTACGATTTAAATAATTTTTGAGATTCAACTGTCACCTTTTATAAATTTTAGAAACAAAATGCCAACGGAAGTTATTTTTTCTTTGATTTTTGATCTTTGCTTTTTCCTTAACACAGCTTATATTTTTAGTCCATTTAACTCAAAAACCTTTAAATAACTATTTTTAATTTTTAGAGAAATACTTTTAAAAAATGCCAGAAAATCCATCCAAAACTTCAAATCACCAAAGAATTAAAGAAATGATGTGCCATTTAACACCAGAAAAGGCTGTAATACCTTATAATGTTTGTTTTGGTTAGTTTGTTTTTAATTTAAATTTTAAATATATTTTTTTAATCAAAAAGATGATTCTAACAATTTATGGGTTGCCAGCAAAGGAGGTCTATTTAAATTTGATTCTTCAACTAAAAAGTTGCTATTCTCGATGAAAAATGATTTTCCAAAGAAGATTGCTGCATATCCACAGATTTTGGTTTATAAAACTAAGGTTTTTATTTTCGAAATTTTTTTGAATTTTGTAAGGGTTTTGTGTTTTGGTAGTTTTCTCCTCTTTGATTCAATAATTCGTTTAGTTATGAGTGGTTTGTATTGTTTTTAAATGAGACTCTTGTTAAGTTGTTTGTGGTTAAGTGTTTTGGTGTTGGGTTTTCAATCCAGAGGAACGTAGGTTCGAATACCTCGTTGGAAGTATTTTTCTTTAGTTCCCATAAATTAATTTTTAAATTGTTTCGAAGAGATTTTTAACTATTTTTCCAATTTTGAATTTTTTTAAAAAATTCTAGAACTTAAAAATCTTATTTTTCAGTTAATTTATGTAACTGGTGACCCAGAATTAATTCAATTTCGAATTCTCGA
Organism: Meloidogyne hapla; assembly: GCA_000172435.1. Lineage (NCBI taxonomy): Eukaryota > Metazoa > Nematoda > Chromadorea > Rhabditida > Meloidogynidae > Meloidogyne > Meloidogyne hapla. The sequence goes on along the minus strand of ABLG01000119.1, from coordinate 296,031 downwards.
TCAGTTAGGAAATGTAGAACATGAAAGTTTTATTGAAGGAAAAGTACAAAGTTTGGCTATAACTAAACAGGGAGATCTATTTATGACAAAACAAATGAAGTCTGCAAATTCTGAACAAATACAAAATGATTCGGATGAATCAATTATTTGGAGGTTTTTTTTAATTTTTTGAGAGAATTTTTCGAATCTTTTTTTTCAGATCACATATGGATTTCCCAGCGGCGTGGGATGAATTTGCCTCTTCTTTTGATGAATGTTTCCAGTGTTTATGTTTATTAGGTTTCTTTTTAATTTTTGAGTTAAATTTTATTTTTAATAATTAGATGATGAAACATTAGCAGTGTCTGTCGCTTCAATTCCTGTCAATATTTACTCAAAGTTTGTTTTTTGTTATATTTTTTGTTTTTTAATTTTATGGGGTCAAAATTTCATTTTAGAAGGATTTTTTAGTTAATTTATTTAGTTAATAGCTGTAAGGGCTAGGGCTATGTCACTAGTGCTTTCCGGTTCCAAGAACCATGGTTTAATGACCAGAACCGTCAAAAACTTTGAATCACCAGGAAGCATAACCATGGAATCTTTCGATTTCTGGAACTTAGAGAACACCACTATACAAGTTCAAAATTTAATTTTCTTCATTTTAAGACAATCAATAAAATTATTAAATATCAAAACTGGACAATTTATTGGAAAACCATTTTCTACTTGTGGAAAAGAAAAAGGCCAAATATTCTTCCCCCGTTGTATGCGTTCTTGTAATCAAAACAATTTTTTATTAATAATGGATAAAACTGGAAGATTTCAAAAATTTAATAAAAATGGAGATTTTATTGAAATATCAGCAAAAATAGATGATTATATTGGAAATGGTTTTACATTAAAAAATGATGAAGAAGAAGCTGTTATTGCTTGTAGTGGAATTGTTTTGGATGAGGTTTTCTTTTTTTAAATTTAATTTTAATCTTTTTTAATTTTTTAGAAAGGAGAAAGTATTTGTGATGATTGGATAGAATCAATTAAATTGGATGGATCTAGATGGACAGAAGATTAAAAATTAATTTTTTTTTTAATAATCCAAGGTCTTCAATGAAGACTTTTCACTTAATTAGGTTTTTTTAATTATTAAATATTAAATAATTAGTTTTTTAAAAATATGAATAAATATTTAAATTATTTGTTTTTTGTCTGTTTTTAATTTTTTTATGTTGATTTATTATTCAACCTGAATTATCTTTTTTATTTTAATTAATTTGAATTTAATTTTTTATTTATGGGGGACCTATTTTAATTTATTTTTGATTTATTTTCCTGGGGACCTATGGCCTATTTTATTTTTATTTTTTTTCTATGATTCACCCAGAAAATATTTTGCAAAAAAAAATATTTTTAGTTTTTTTGAGAAAATAATCGTAAAATATATATTTTTTTTTATTGCAAAGTCAACTTTCCGTGTACAAATAAGCAGATTAAATATATAAATCGTTGCAATCCTCTCTTCCCTTTAATAAATTAAATCAATAATTGTAAGTGTCTTCCATGTCTTTCCTATATTTTTATATTTGTTTAATTTCTCACCCCTTCAAAGAAAACAAAAGAATTTAATAATAATTGTTGCGTTGGAATGTTTTTTTTGGGGGAAAACAAGAATTTTAGGCTTAATTTCTGATTTTTTAAATTTAATTTTAATTTCAGAATATTTTTAAATAATTCTGATTAACCAAATCAGAATTTCAAGTCCAAAAAAATTTTTTCAAAAAAATTGGAGTGTGTGACCAAACTTAATTTACCGATTTTCCCTTACCATTATGTCCGGTATTTGTTATGAAATATTTAATTCAAAAATCTTCAAAACATCTAAACTTTTAACATTTCGAAATATCTAACATTAAAATGTTCAATAGAACAAAATTTTAGTTTTCGTCTTAAAAATTTTTTTAAAAACATTCCAACACAATTATTTATTTTTAATTCTTTTTTTTTTTGTTAAATATACACGAGTATTAACAATAAAATTAAACACAAAAAATATCCACAAAGAACAAACTATTCTTCTTTTCTGTTTGAGCATTTATATTTAATTCTTTTCCCGCAATTCGATCGTTTTTCCGTGATCGTTTTTTAAAACTATTTTTTATTTTCCCTTCATCATTTTTCAATTTTTTTTCTTTTATGCTACTTTTCTCATTCGTTAAAGACCTCTACCCAAACATTCTTTTTCGCGCTAACACAAAAAATTTTTTTTTCAATTTTTGTTATGAAAGTTGTTCTACTTAAAAATCTTGCTATTTAATCTATTATTAATTTTAGAGGGGAGTTATTTTTTTAATTATTTTATTTTTTTAATTGAAAGGGAGAATATTTCTGTTTTGATCTTTAGTTTATTAAATTCAATTTTGAAATACCTATTTTAAAAAAATTATTTTTTGGGATGACTCATTCACTCACTTCTTTAGGTTGTTTAATCTCTTCTCTCTAAAATTAATATTTATTGTACTTTTTTTATTTTTTTTTGCCAAATTTTTATGTTAAATACTTACATATATTGTTGAAAGTATTAATTCTTGCAAAATTATTATTTTTTTATTTCTTTTTCCCCCACTTAACCCTTTTTAATATTTATATATTTCATCATTTTTATTTTTATATTTTCTGTATTTTTGCCACGATTCAATTTATTTTTATTAATTTTCTATTTTTCTTGTTTTCCATCTCTTAATATTTTTAAATAAATATTTTCTTTATTTTTTTGCTTATTTAGTCTAAATTTCCCCTTATTTTCATCAAAAAATTACTTTAGATAAGAAATGTATTCAATCACTTTCGTGTTACATTTTTTCATTTTTTCATTTTTTGATATTTTTTTCTTTTATTGATTTAATTTTTTGTTGCGAATTTTATTTTATTATTAATTTGGCGTTTTGTATTTTTTTATTTTCTTGTCTTGTGATTTTCTAAAAGTTTTTTACTTTTTCAGATTCTCTTTAAGAGAAAAAAATTTAATTAAAAAATGTTTTCCTGGCTTGGCAAAAACAACGAGAAAAAAGAGCAAAATGTATTAGAAACTGTTAGTGAAGGACTTCGAAAAATATACAAAGAAAAGCTTTATCCATTGGAAGAACATTACAATTTTCATGATTATCATTCTCCAGCACTTGGTTTTTTTATAGATTTTAATGAAAGAATTTTAATTTATTTTTAGACGACCCTGACTTCAATGCAAAACCGATGATTTTGTTAGTTGGACAATACTCGACAGGAAAAACAACGTTTGATTTTTTAATTTTTTTATACAATAATTGTGTTTAAAGACAATAATCGATAGGGAGAGGAGGGGCTAAACTGGGGATCTTTTTTGGATAGTTGATGCCCCCAATAGATAATCTCTGGGGAGCTTTATGTCTGGGGAGCTTTCTGTGTCTGTGCTTATCTTCTGGATTAATTCGCATATCTTGGCCAGTCCAGATTTCAAAATTTTTCCAAGGAATATGGCCACCCACTTTCCTTAACTTGCTTAGTCTAGCAAAATTTCTTTCAATAAAAACCTCTAGCCCTAGTCTATAAGCCTATTAATTAAATCATATTTTTAAGTTTCATCCGCTTTCTGTTGGAACAAGAATTTCCTGGCATGCGAATTGGACCTGAACCAACTACTGATCGATTTATTGTTTGTTTTTTTTTTAATTTTAATAATTTCATAAAATTTTAATTTTGAGGTTGTAATGAATGGAGACGGTTTGTTTCATTTATTTTTCTTTAAAAAAATATTTTTTAGAAGTTGGAGTTATTCCTGGCAATGCGCTCGTTGTTGACTCTACTAAACAATTTCGTGCTTTGACAAAGTAATTTTTACGTTTTATTGTTTAGTTATATTATTTAAAAAATGATAACGGATATGTCAGTTTCTGGTCGAATGGTTACGGTGCTGGGTTTGTGTTATGATGGTTGAGGGTTCGAATCCTTTAGCTACCCTTTTATTTTTAAATTTCTTTTCTTTATTTTTAACGTTCTAAATATTATTATTTTAGATTTGGAAATGCTTTTCTCAATCGTTTCCAATGTTCAATGTTGAAAAATGATGTTCTCAACTCCGTAACAATTATTGACACTCCTGGAATCTTGAGCGGAGAAAAGCAACGAATTGATCGTGGATATGATTTTTCTGGCGTTTTGGAATGGTTTGCTGAGCGTGTGGACCGAATCATTTTGCTATTTGACGCACATAAATTGGATATTTCTGATGAATTTAAAAGATGCATCGAAGCACTTTCAGGTTTGTTTTTTGATTACTTTTATCTTTCTAAATTATTTTTTAAGGCAATGAAGACAAGATTCGTATTGTTTTGAACAAATCTGATATGGTTGATCATCAACAGCTAATGCGTGTCTATGGAGCGTTAATGTGGTCACTTGGCAAGGTTCTTTTTAATTTTATTAGAGTTCGACCTTTGTCTCTTATGCTTGTGTCCCTGGATTTTTAGCATTTTCCTCGCGCTTCTTGTCTTTTTTGTTCTATAACTTTCGTCCTTGTCAATTTTTCCGAATATTTCTTGTGTCATTCGAAAGCCCTGGATGCGCTCTTCGTTTTTATAATTAGAATTAAGATCCAATCATTCATCAAAAGGTTATAGCCTAAGTGCCTGCAGTCACGTTTTCCTGTTGCGTCTCTTGAATTTTTTGGCCATAACTTTTTTCTTTGTCCATTTATATGGATAGTTTTGATATCGTTCGAAAGCTCCGGATGTGCTGTTCATCTTTCTATATCAATCATCAATACCAGATTATTCTCCAAAAGGTTACAGCCTGTTAAGTACGCGCAATCGTGTTTTTCCTGTTGTATTTACTGTTTTTTTGGCAATAACTTTTTTCTTTCTCAATTTATCCCAATAGTTTTTGTATCATTCGATACCCCTGGATGTGCTCTTCATTTTTCTAATCAACCATCATTACCAGATCATTCTTCAATAAGTTACAGCCTGTTAAATACGCGCAATCGTGGTTTTCCTTTGGGTTTCTCTTTTTATTTTTGCCATAACTTTTTTCTTTCTTATTTTTTCCCGTTAGTTCTTATATCATTCGATAGCCCTGGATGTGCTTATCCTTTATTTAAATGGTTCATCAAGCTCAGATCATTCTTCAGAAAGTTACAGCCCTTTAATTGCCTTCAATCGTGGGTTTTCTGTGTGTTTCTTTTCTTTTTTTGGCCATAACTTCTTTGTTTCTCCATTTATCCCGATGGTTCTTATATCATTCGAGAGCTCTGGTTGTGTTTATCCTTTTTCTAATTGGCTCATCAAGATCAGACATTTCCCAAGAAGTTACAGCCCTTTAATTGATTGCAATCGTGTTTTTCCTGTTGTATTTCCTATCTTTTTTGGTCATAACTTTTTTCTTTCTCAATTTATCCCAATAGTTTTTGTATCATGCGATAGCCCTGGATGTGCTCTTCATTTTCCTAAATAGACTTAAGATCCTATTATTCATTTAACAGTTATAAGCCCTAATTTTCGACAACATGATTCTCACTTTTCTCCCTTACCTTTAATTCTTTTGTTTTCTTTATAAAATTTTATTTTTAAGGTTTTTAAAACACCAGAAGTTGCTCGTGTATATATTGGCACATTTTGGGATAATCCTCTACATTATGATATTAATCGACGACTTTTCCAAGACGAACAACACGATTTATTTGCTGATTTACAGGTTTGTTTTTTGTTTAAGTTTAAATATATTTACATTTTTTCTTTTAGTCTCTCCCAAGGAATGCAGTTTTGAGAAAATTGAATGATTTAATCAAGAGAGCTCGTCTGGCCAAAGTGCATGCTTATATTATCTCCGAGCTTAGAAAACAGTTTGTTCTTATTTTTTAAACTTTTTACTTTGTTAAGACTTGGGTCATTTCTTTTCCGTCAGTTTGTCATTTTACCTTTTCCCTCCACCTCCACTTGAATTTCCTTCCTGAAAATGAATTTCCTTCTTCCCTTTGTAAAAAATTCCTTTAGAACGCCTCCTGTCTTCCTCATTTTAATTTTCCTTTTTAGAATGCCATCAATGATTGGAAAAGAAAAAAAGAAGAAAGAATTAATTCAAAAGCTGGATAAACTATTTGAACAATTACAGGTTTTATTTAAATAATTTGATGTTGTTTAATTATATTTTTTAATTTTAGAAAGAACATGGAATCTCTCCTGGCGATTTCCCTGACATAAACAAAATGAGAGGAAATTTGGAGAATGCAGACTTTTCCCGTTTCAATGCCTTAAAGCCCCGATTGTTGCAGATTGTTGATGATATGCTTGCCAAAGATATAGGTTTGTTTTTTATTTTTTTTGTTTTTAATTCTCTGAGTTTTGGACTTTGAAATTTCCAATTTTTTCCTTTGCTCTTGATATGTAATTATTTATGGGAAAATTGCTTGTTGTATATAGTAAATTTTTACTATTCTGAATATTGTGCAGTGGTGTAATGGTTAAGGTTTTCGGTTTTGCCTTGAAGGGTCAATGGTTCGGATCCTTTTGGTTTATTTATTTTTCCCTTTAATAAATAAATTGGTTTTAGCTTTTCCCTTTAATAAATAAATTGGTTTTAGCTAAATAAATAAGACTTCTAAAAATATTTTTAAGATAATTATTTAGTTTTAAATTATATTTTTTTCATTTTAGCTAGATTAATGGCACAAATTCCAAAAGAAGAACAAGATGTTAACAATAAAGTTATTGATGCTCTAGGTAATCGTTTGGATCAATCAGTACGTGGTGGTGCATTTGAAGCTGAGTCAGAAGCAGCTACTCCATTTGGTTTTGGAAGAGGAGAAGGTGTTGATAAAGGATCAGGTTTCTTTTATTTTTTTAAGAATTGATTTTATTTTTTTAATTTAGATGAGTCAGAATGGGTTGTCTCACGCGAGCGTTACAAATTTGATGAAATGTTTCAAGAATTGCAACCTGTGGATGGAAAAATTACAAGTTTGTTTTTTTTAGATCTATTTATAATAATTTAGGTTCTCAAGCAAAAGTCCATATGGTTAAATCGAAGCTTCCTAATTCTGTGCTAGGCAAAATATGGACACTTTCTGATATTGATAAGGTTTTTTAATTTGCCTTTCAAGGTTATATTTTAAATTCAAGGATGGGCAGTTAGACGCGGATGAGTTTGCCTTGGCCAGTTACTTGATTAATCTAAAATTAGCTGGACATGCAATACCAGAGAAGTTGCCGAAACACTTGGTGCCGCCATCAAAGCTGGAAAACAATGAGATGACTAATAGTATGACAAATGGAACTGCAAATAATAATGATAAGCAAATGTATCCGCGGTTGGATGAATAAGAAGCAAGGTTTTTAAATATAATTTTTTGTCAATATTGTGAGGGCGAAGACAAAAGAGGTTGTGTGATTCGATTTTTTAGTATTTACTCGTTTTCAATAATTTTTTAAGTCTTTAAAAAAATTTATCTGGGGTATTATTTTACCTTGGGATACTATTTTAGTTATTTTAATAACTTATCTTTGCAGATAAAAATTATTTTCCCTGAGCGGGTTCGAACCCGCGACCCCCTAGATTTTGTGAATGATTGTCTTTTCTGTTACTTATACTTGTCGGATTACTTTTAGAAATTCTTGAAAACAAGTAAATATATATCCACGCAAATTGTACATGAAATTGTGAAGGGATTTCCTCTTATTTTTGGTCAATTTTTTAAATTTTCAATCTTTTCATCCAAAATACTTGACCAAAAATATTTTCAATCTTTCTAATCCTAATTTTCTTTATTTGCCCTAAATATTCTCGAATTTTATATGTAATATTGTCTTAATATTCCCGAATGCTTTATTATTATAATATAAAAATAGAATTTAACTCGTAATTTTCACTTTGGCTACTTAATTATATATAAAGCGTTGATTTGACATTTTGAAATTAGATATTTTGAAAATATACAATTTGAAATTATATATTTTAGAAGAGATTGAATATAAATAGGTCTTTGATTTGAATTTAGAAATTCCGCGAAATTTGGCATAATGCCCAAATTTTAAAATAAATGACAATTTGTCCTTATCGAGATAGTGCAGTTAGAGAAAAAAATTAAATTCAATAAACGACAAAATGCCAGTCTTCCTTAGTGCGACAAAATGCCTCATTTTCCTAAAATCAATAAAAGGTCAATTTTCTTTAGCACGACAAAACGCCAGTTTTCTTAAGTACGACAAAATGACTCAATTTCCTATAAGCGACAAAAGGTCCGTTTTCTTAATTATGACAAAACGCCAGTTTCCTATGTATGACAAAATGACCTAAATATAAATGAACAATGGGACAATGGAGTACTGCCAGTTGAGTCTGAGTTAGTTTAAATTAATCTTAAAATATTTGCGTTTTTAATGTTTTGCGCGCAGCTCTAAATAATTAAATATGGGAATTATGCAGTGTAGTTAGATAAAAAGTTATTTGTGGAGAAATGACCCCAAAACCCCCAAAACTTTCAGCCGGAATAACTTGGAACCCCTCTGTTAGATCAGGATGAGTGATACCTCATTCGATTCCTTATCATTAACTGTACAACATATCAAAAAATGGGGCAATTTTATCGTGCCATTTTTAAGATATTGATCAGTGAAATATATGATTTTTGGAGATTTTTTAAATTAAATCTTTTGAGCCAATTTTGGTATCGTTGGATAGAGCTCGATGAGACGAGTTGACCGATGTATCGCTTGTTACGTTTATACTATTTTGAAAGAAGGAAAGAAGGAATGGAATAACTTGAATGATTTTTGGAGATTTTTTGGAGATTTGTGTGGTTGAATTTTGACGCAAATAACTAAAATGTAGATACATTTTGTCGAGCATAAGAATTCTGGCATTTTGTCGTTTATAGGAAAATTATCCATTTTATCGTTTGTGCGACAAAATGGTAAGCGACAAAATGGAACATATGACAAAATAGATGTAACAAATGGCTTTAGCGACAAAAATGGACGCTACAAAAGTATAGGAGACAAATTGGTCAACAATAAATGGCGTTGGGACAAAATGGTATATTTCATTTGTAAAAACACGTAAAACATAAAGATACAATTTATACTACAATAAAAATATATTAAAGACTTTATTATCACATAAGGCTATTCATATTATTATTAGGAGTCAAGTATTGATTTTAAATCAGTAGATGAAGACGTTCGGAAGGCGGAGGGTGATTCATCTAATAAAAAGCCTCTTCCAGGAGAAGCATTCTTTAAAAATGTTTTTAAATTATTTAAAGTTTTTTTGAAAAATAAAAAACCTCAATTGGAGGCAAGGCAAGCATTGATTTTGTATTGTCAACTGATTCTTGTTCCAGGAATCTAATAAATTGTTCAGTCAATGAAATTTCTTTTCTGGAAAAGGGTTGAGTTGAAGCACCAAAACTGAACCAGGAACTACCAGAAGATGAAGTATTTATTGCTTTTTGGAGCTGAGCCTGTTCCTAAAATAAAAAATTCGCAACGTTCGGTCATTTGTAAAATTTTGAAGGTTTGACCATTTTGAAAGTATTGTAAGGATTGACCATTTTTAAATTATTTGGAAGGATTGACCATTTTTAAATAATTGGAAGGTTTGACCATTTTTAAATTTTTGGACGTTTTGACCGTTTTGAAAATTAATGGAGGAATGACCAAATGTAAGCCATAGTTATTAGAGATATTGAAATATTCTTAACCATTTTACATTTAGATTTTTAATCGAAGGGAAAAACACATAACATCTAAAAATGAAAAATACTACAATATCTCTAATTAATTAAACATTCAAAATGGCCAGACGAACAAAAAATTAAATTTTGTCACAAAATTTAAAAAAATAAACCAACTTCTTGACTATATCCCAATATTTTGGCCATTACAACAGCAATTTCAGGTTGTTTTGATTTTTCTGCCATAAAGAAGGACAAAAACAATTGTTTTAAGGTAGAATCATCAATTTTTTTATTTGTCAAGTGTTGTTGTGAATTTGTAGAAATTATTGAATTTTCTTCTTTATTTTGTTGTAATATTCTAAATTCTTCTAATTGATTTTCTAATTCATCTATTAAATCATTTTTAATTTTTAATTGAGATTCTAAATAGTTTAATTTATCTAAATTTGTTGTTTGGGTTAATTGAATTGTTTCTTCTTTATTTTGGAATTCTTGAAGTTGAAGCTTTTCTTTCTTAAATTAAAAAAAAAATTATTAAAAAGAAAATTTAAAAATTTTTTTAAAATTAATTAATTTGTGACAGCAAAGGTTTCAAGATTTATTTTAAAATAAAACTAAAAAAAGTCTTCTAGTTAATTAAAATTAGAAAAAAAATTAATTTGTGGACAACAACTTGGGGACTCTTGCTGTCATAAATTAATTTAATTTTAATTAAAAAAAATTAAATTTTAAAAATTCAAAGAAGCCTATATTTAAAAAATTAAAATAAACCTTTAATTCATCCCTCAATATTCTTATTTCTCCTTCATATCGAAGCTTTTCGGTTTTTTGTTCGTCAGCAAGGTCCTAACAAAAATAAAATATTAAAAAATTATTTTTAAAAAATTTAAAAAAAAATAAAATAATTTTCAAAAATTTAAAACAATTTTAAAAATTAATACTTAACAGAAAAATTCAAAAAAACCTTCAAAACAATTTGTAGATTCACCAAAGCATTTTTAGTTTCAGCCAAAGAACTTTCTTTTTCATTTAAAATTGAAGTCAAATCGATTTTTTCTTTTTCCAAAAATTGTAAATTTAATTTTAGTTGTTCCAATTCATTTTTATAATTTTGTAAAGATTTTGAAGTCAAGGATTCATCATTTTCAAATTTATCTTTAAATTCTCTAAGTTGACGGCGTAATTCTGTTTCACGTTCTTCTGAGGCTATTGCTTCTAAAAAGGAAAAATAAAATTTAAAAATTATTTCAAAGGAATTTTTGATAAAAAGAAGCGAAAATAACCAAAAAAATAATTTAAAAAAATTAAAACTTCAAAAATAAAAGTTAATACAAGATTAAAAACATTTTTAAACAAATTTAAAAATATGGACCACCAACAGGATTCGAACCCATAATCCATTTGGGGGGCAGTCGAGCACCTTAACCACTCGACCACACGATTACATAATTGAATTATTTAAAAGTTAAATATAATGCATCTAAGAAAATACAAAATCCCCTTAAAAATTAAAATCACACACCTTTAGAAGACATTTCTTCAATTCCAAGTAAATGTTCTTTTAATCTACTCAAATCACTTTCTAATTTTAAAATTCTTCCATTCTTCATCTCCAATTCATTTTCTTTATTTTTAATTTCATTTAAAGCCAATTCCAAATTTTTTGAAAATTCTTCTAATTTTGAATAATATTGTTGACATTCAGAATGTTTATTTTCCAATAAAGATTTTAATTGTAGATTGTCATTTGTTATGGTTGAGAGACTTTCTATATACTGGAAAAAAATTTAAACCGATTAATAGAGGTTTAAAAATTAATATTTAAAATTTAAAAAAAAACTGAACAGAAGAGGCAACATAGAGAACAAGAAATGGTAAAGAAAAAGGGGAAAAATCAGGTAAATTGGAAAGAAAGATTTAAAACATGTTCAAAAATTTAAAAAAATATTTAATACCTACCCATGTCTTTGAAAAGTATGAAAAAAATTCTGGACAAGTTTAAGAAAATATGGCCCCTTCCAAAATAATTTTTCTATTTTCAAAAAAATGTAGAAGTCGAGGAAGGGTAGAGGGTTTATGGTCAGGTTAAAGAAGATTGGAAGAAATAACACGTTTCAAATACATAGAAGAGAAAAGAAAGACGTTGGGGAGGGTTGCCTCTTATTTAAAAAAAAATAAAATAAAAAAACCTTTTTATTTTCTTCTTCCAAATTTTCAATTCTTTCAATTTCACTCCTTTTAATTTCCATTTCGTCTTCCACAAATTTTTCTTCATTTTCTTTCAATTTTACTTCATATTCTCTTCTTAAACATCCAAATTCTTCATAAAATTGTTCTTTAGATTCTTTCAATAATTGATTTATTTGTTCAATTGTTTCTTCTTTTTCTTGCAAAATACTTTCTAATTTTATTTTGTCTTCTTCAATTTGTTTCTTTAAAAAAATAAAAAAATTTTAAAAAAATTAAAAATTAACAAAAAACCTCTTTTTCTTCATTATTTTGTCTTTCTTCTTTTAATAAATTAAATTCTTCTTTTAATTGTGTCAATTCTTTCTCTTTATTAGACAACTAAATTTATTTAAAAATTAATCTTCTATCCCTTAAAAACAAAAAAAACCTGTTCAAAAATTTCTTCTTTTTCTAATAATATTTGTCCTTTATTTACTTCTTCAATGGAAAGTTGTTCTTCTAATTTGGCAATTTTATTAATTAAATCAGACACTTCATCCTTCAATTGAATTAATTGAATGTCTTCTTCTGGAGAGGATTGTTCTGTTTGAATACTCTTAAAATAAGAAAAATTATTTTAGATAAGATTAGAAAATCTAAAATGGTAAGGGATGTTTGGTTCCCTACATTTTATTGAGTAACTTAAAAGGAAAAAACAGATCGATGCAAGATGGTATTGTTTGAATCAGAGCCACGCCGAAGGATTAAAAAAATAAATTGAACTCTGCTTGTTAAACTATGAAAGAAAAATCAAGGAACAGATGACTCATCCCTTCCAAAAAACTTAGAAATATAAACCTGTTCCATTATTTCAACTTTTCTTTGTCTCCTTTCACTTCTCGAATATTTTGCATCACTAGAATCTTTTGTTTCACTTGTAGTGGTTGTACTGCTCGAAACACCTTCAACTTCAATTTCATCTTTTCCCATTTTCTCCCAATCTGCATTATTTGAAGCTGCTGATTCAGAATCACTCGAAGGCTTTAAATTTTTATTTTTTATTTATAAAAGACATAAAAGAAACCTTAAATTCTTCACTTCCCGTCAACAACAATTTTTCATTGCGTCTACATTCTTCAGACATTTCTTCAATTTGTTGGCGCAAATTATCCCTTTCTTGTTTGATTTCTTCAATCTATTAATGAATAATTAAAAGAATTCTTTAAAATCTTTTAAAGAATCAAAAACCTCATTTAAATATTCCTCTTTCATTTTAGTCATCTTTTCTTGTAGATTAACCATATTTTCTTCACTTGTACTTAACAACTGTTTAACATTTTCAAATTCAGCCAAAGAAGTACGAAAATTCGCATTCTCCTAAAAATATTTTCCTTTAAAAAATTTTTAAAAAAATTTCCAGACCTCCATCAATTTTTGATTCGCTTTTCTTAAATTGAACACGTCTCCATTAATTACTATTATTGAATCGTTAAAACGATTAATTATTTCCTGTTTGTCTTTTCCAGATGATTCCAACTCCTTCAAAGAAGCCACCAGTTGATTATTCAAAATTGTCAATCTTTGAATTTCTTGACTTTGTTCCTCATCTTTTGCCATTTTATTTAAATTTTCTTCAAGTTGAATAATTTGGGCATTCTTTTCTTCCATTTGAGAATTAAGTGCAACAAGCTAGAAAAAAGTATAATTAAACAAAACAATATTAAAAGATAAACCTCAGCATTTTTAGCAACATTTTCTTCTTTTATTGCATTAAAATCAGCCATTAATTTTTCATAATTGCCAGTGGATGGTTCAGTTAAATTCAGAGCATTCCAAGCCTAAAAAATAATTTTATAAATAATAAAAGCTTAAAAATAAATTTAAAAATAAAAAGGGCAAAGAACAAAATAATTAAAACTAATGGGAATCGAACCCAGCACCTCCAACCACACCAACGTTCAATCAAAGTTATTCATAATAAATGGGTATAAGTCTTCTTGAGAAAATATACTTTTTTTAAATATTCTAAACAAACCTCAAGTTGCTCAATTCTTCTCTCGTAGTCTTCCTTCAATTGTTTAACATTGGAATTATGTACAGACAAAATTGCAGAAATTTCATTTTCGTGCTTCTCTTTGAGTTGGGAAATTTGACTAGAAAGCTAAAAAATTAAAAATAAATTTCAAAAAAAAACTAAATAAAACCAATTCTCCTCCTTCTCTAGGTGTTAAATCAGAGTCAAGTTCAACATTGTGAAAAGTCCCATCTTGACTTTCTTGATGAAACTTTAATCTTTCCATTTCTCTCTAAAATTAAAAAAAAAGTTTAATTTATTCAAAATTAATTTTAAAAAAACCTCAAGTCTTTTAATCATTTCATCTCTATCAGAAACAATTCCCATAAATTTTTCTTTTACAGCATCACTTTCAATACTAACACTATATAGTTGTTCTTCCATTTCTATCAACTTTTTTTCTAAGGCTTCACTTTTTGATTTTTCTGCCAAATATAAACGTTCACATTCTGTTGATTTTTTCTTTTCAATCTTTAAAAAAAGAAGAAAATTTTAGAAAATTTAAAAACAAAAATTAAAATCTTTACTTGAAGTTCACTAGTTGTTGATACTTGTCCTTCTTCTGTTGCGTCATTTAATACTTCTGTTGCTAATTCTGTTATTTGTCCTTTTATGTTTTGTAGCCAATTATTCATTGTCAATTAAATATTTTATATAAATAGAATCTTAAAAACAAAAAAATTTAAAAAATTTCAAGAAAAATAAATAAAAATAAGAACAGACGAGTGAAACAAAAATTAAAAAAAAATTAGGTCAAAAGAAAGTTGCCACTATGAAATTTTACTATTTGTAATAGTTCTTTAATTAAAATATTGAAACGTCAACAGTAAAAATACAAGTCAGCATTTTTACTTTTCTCTGCTTCTCTCGCCAACCTCTTCTTCCACATACTATTTTCTAGTAATTCCAAATTTTTGTTTTCTATCGAAAGATTTTTAAAATCTATTTTAATTTTTATTTGTATATATTTTTATTTACTACATATCACAAAAATGAATGAAGCAGCTTTAGAATGTGAAGAACCAAAAAATTTGAAAGATGAGGAACCAGGTTTTTAAGCTAATTTTAAATTAAAAAATTAAAGTTTTCAGCAACATCAACGTCAAAAATGTCTTCAAATTTAAATAGAAGCAATGATTCAATTAATAATTATAATTTAGAGGAAGAAAGAGAAGAGGAAAATAATCAAAATGGTGGAGATGAAGAAGATGATGACGATGATTTTGGAGATTTTGAAGAAGCACCACAAACTGCTTTTAGAATAGAAGATGAGAAAGAAGACAAATTAGACGCTCAAGATGCTTCTAAAGAAGAAAATTGCCAAACGGTATGTCTTGATAGATTTTCGGGGTCAAATAAAAAAAAAATCGCAAATTTGCGGACAAAACTTGCGGACACTGTCCCTTTTAATAAAAACATCTCATATTTAAAAAATTTATTTTTTCAAGTCTTCCCAACCACCGACAACATCATCTACTACAAAACAAACAACTTATTTAACAATTGCAGATATATTAGAACAACCAGAATTATTTAAAACACTAAAAACTAACCAAAACCAAAAAGAAGATAATTTAATTTTAATTAAAAATTCAGTTCCAAATGATTCAATTTTTGATGATTTATTTAAACAAATGGATGATATTGATGGAATAAATTTATTGGAAAGAGAAAAGGAAGTAGAAGAAATTGAAGATGATGAAGAAAAGAAATTGAGGCATTCCATTGCTTTTAGGTTTTTTTTTGAAATTTTATTTAAAAATTTTTTAAACTAAAAATTTCACAGATCTTTAAACTTTTGGAACCAAATTTGTCATATAGAAGAGGCTAAAGCACTTAAATTTAGATTTGCTGACTCTTTCACTTTTAAAGAAATGGTTGAGATCTTGAGGTTAAATTTTTGTGATTAACTGAAAATTAAATTAATTTAAAAAATATTCGCAAAATTATTTGTTAGTTGTTCTTTTTAATTAAACACTTTTAGGTTAATTTAATTAAAAATAATTTTTAAATGTTTGCATTTGTTGTTAATTTTTATTTTTATTTAAAAAATATTTTTCTTTAATCCTTCCCCTTGTGATATGTTTACATTTATTTTAAAAATAGAATTTTCTTAAAAAAATTTGTTTGTACAAAATTTTAAAGAAACGAGATCACCAAAAAAATAAACCTAAAAAAACACTATTTCCTTCCTATTTTGCCTTACTCATCAAAAAACTCTTCTTTCTCTCAATTCTTCTCCTAACAACTAACCTTCCAAATCCCTATTATTCTCCTCATAATCATTCAAAACATTTTCTTCCTCTCCATCCTCCATATTTTCATTTTCACCTATTTCTTCCCCTTCTAACATTATATTCCTACATGCACACTTTTTTACTCGAACAATTTTTCTGTAGAGAAATCCTTTCTCTAAATCTGGACATTCCAGACGAATCTTTAAAGAAAATCAGAGAATTTTTCGAAAATTTTTTTTAATTATTAAAAACCTGTATTGTATCCATTTCAGCAGGAATACACGCTGAACAGCTTTGGAACGTCGCTTTGAGTTTTTTAGAGCGTAGACGGGGTATGTAGAATGATGAACAACTTCCATGACAAAAACTAAAAGAAAAATAAAATTTTAATAAAAAAATTGGGAAAATAAAAAATTAACCGATTTGTGATAGTTTTTGGTTTACATCCATTCACTTTAACTTTGTGTTTAAACAAATCACCCTGACATGTGTCTGACTGAAGGGTGTTGTTCACAATATCAGCTGATATATGCAAAGGAAGCATTGCTTGTGATGAATGAAGAAGAGGAGGAGGTTGTTGTTGGGGAATGTGCTCTGACTCTAAAATTATTTTTAATTAATTTTATTGAAGAAAAATATAAAAATACAAAAATTAAAGAAGCAAAATATAAAAATACAAAAATCAGAAACACAAAATTAAAATACAAAAATCAGAAACGCAAACATAAAATTACAAAAGCCACAAATTAAAAATACAAAAATTACAAAAGAAAACTACAAAAATAAAAAAAACACAAACTTAAAATACAAAAATTACAAAATTCAAAATACAAAAATAAATACAAAAATCAGAAAGACAAACTTAAAATACAAAAATCGAAAAACATAAAATACAAAAATCAAAAAATTTAAAACCAACCAATATTTTCATCTTCAGCACTGCCACCTTCACCATTTAACAAAAAATTTCTTTCTTTTGCCTTTTGTTTATTTTGCAGTTTATTTCGTCGTTTATTTAAAGAAGTTAAAAATTTTAATTTATTTTTATTATTTTGTTGTTCAATTTCTTCATTTTGTTGTAACGGCCGTAATTGAAAGAAAGTATCTCTAGCAATTTGCATAGCTTCTTTATATTGTTCTCTTTCATTAGAATCTACAACAAAATTATTTGTAAGTTGTTGATTATAATTATTGTAATTATTACTTCCAACTTCATCAGCAATAGAAAAAGGTCTTGCATTAATTAAATTTGAATAAAATGAAAATATTAATAAATTAAATATTAAAAAATTATTTTTAAAAATTAATTTTGTTCTCCTTTTAATTTTTAAAAAAGGCATTTTTTGTTGTTAAGAAAATATGAGGATTTGAGGAAAAAATAGACAGGGAAAAAAATTTTTTTTGGGTTGCCAAGATGTTTAAGAAAAATTAAAAATGAAAAAGAAAAATCACAAAAATAGAGGAAAAGAAGAATGAATTTTTAGAAATTTGGCGCCTTATAGGTGAGCGACATTCTTCTTTTCTCATAAAAATTCCGGCGCCAAAAATGCAAAAATTAAAAATAAAATAGATAAGAAAAATGATTCTCAAAAAAATGGCCTGGCAATCACTTTTTTAAATTTGGAGGCGCCAACAAGTATATGAGAAAGGAAGGTAAACAAAGCAATCTGTCGCTCACTGGCGCCTGTCAGTTAGGCACCAACGGAAACATCAATTTAGACAACACAAACAGTAAGAGTGTAATTAAAGTGCAAAACACAGAAAAGAATCCCTGAAAAATACAAAAAATTAATAAAGTGGAAAAATAAAAAATCAGAAAAAATACAAAAGAATAAAAACACAACAAAGTAGAAAATACAAAACTTGCTTCACAACAAGTATTTTTCTTTTAAAAAATACAAAATTTAAATATTTTACAAAATTTATTCAAATAAGGCAATCAAAATTATTAAAATGTCTAATAATCTACAAAAGGTTTAAAAAAATTTTTAACGGGGAATAAAAATTTTAAAAATTATATAAATTAAAATTTTACTTGACTTTTTTTCTATTTTATTTTCCACACTTTTACTTTTCTTTTGTTTGGTATTTTAATGTGCTATCATCATCAGCAACATCAAGAGACACACTAAATTTTAAAATTAAAAATTCTTTTTTAAATAAATACCCTCCAGAACGACTCTTTTTCACAACAAAAGTTCCACTAAATGTACGTTGTGGTGATTGTTGTTGATTTGAAATACCAGAAAATGAAGTTGTTGTTGTTTGTTCTTCTAAATATTTTTGAATTGCATCAAATGCTGAACTTAATTGTTCTAAACGATCAGAAATATTTTCATTGGAGGAAGAAACACTTTTGCCAATTAAAGAATTGTCTCCTCCTTTTCTTTCTTCGGTTAACACGCCGGTTTGGGCAACACGTTCAAGTAGATGTTCAACAGACGGAGAAAGAGAAGATTGATTACAAAGTCTTTAAAAAATAAAATAAAATCTTTAATTAAAATTAAAAAAAAAATACTTGAGTAAAGCAATGCTTTTATGACATTTTTGAGTAAGTTCATCAACTGTTTTTTGAAGACTAGTCTAAAAAATAAAAAAAATTAAAAATCCTCAAAATTAAAAAATCAAACATTGCAAGAATCATTTGATAAAAGTAAATCTTCATCACAAACTTCAGCTAATCTACTCAATTCATCATGGGAACGATGTGATTCTGGTTGTTTATTAACTAAAATTTGTTGTTGAGCAGCTTTCCAACGTGAAAAAGAACTTTGTTGTTGTTTTTGATTTTGTTGTTGTTCTTGATTTGTTAAAGTTGCAGAAATTGAACGATTTGAAGTAAATGCTTCTCTTAAAAATTAAAAAGAGAGAAAATAAGTTAAAAAATCAGTGGAAAGTGAAAGAAAATAGAAAAAAATATTTTTAAATATTTCGAATAAACACACGAAAAACAGCAGGAAAATAAGCAGGAAAAGTAAAATAAAAAACAAACAGAAGCACAAAGAAATAACAACAAAACTTACTGTTGCTTCTTCAAGTGTTGCTGCAACTGCAATTGTTGTTGCTGCTGTATTTGTTCAGCAACAGCTCGACGAGGGTCATATTCTTTGCGACGTAACCAACCTAACATCTTTTCTTCTTCCGCGGCTTTTAGCTGAGTTAAAGAATTTTTTTAATTATTAAAAATAATCAATTTACTTTAGCAGCATTAGATGAAGCAGTTTGACGTAATATAGCATTAGCACGTGTTGCAGATGTTGGACGCATCGAAAAACGGCCGCCATCATTTCTTCTAAAAATGGATTAAGGAAAATTTAAAGGGTATATTTAAGCAACAAATAAAGACAAATAACAAAAAAGGAATTTTTTTAAAAAATACGAAGACAACAAAAACAACACATAAAAGGGGGGAAATAAAAAATTTGGGAAATAAAAAATTAAAAAAAAAATATTTTTTTAAAACCACAATACTCTCTCAAAACACAATACTCTACCACTTAAAAATACTTATTATTTATTAGAGCTTACGGCTCGCTTCTGCAGCGAGAATTCTGGATTTTACTAAAAAATAATAAATCTTATTTTTAGAGGACTTAAAAGCTAGAAAACAGTAAAAATAATCAAAAATAATTTTTAAACCTAAAAGCCTGTTGTTGTTGCTGCTGTTCTTGTTGCTTCTGTTGTTGATGTTGTGTAGGACAACGACAAGGACGACTAAATGGAATTGGATTTGAAGCAAAAACAGTAGCAGGCTTCTTTTGGTTGCTATTTGAAATTGTTGTAGTTGTAGCAGATGTACCACGGTGTGGTGGAATTGGAGGTGCAGGTAGCTTATTTGTAGTAGAAGAAACTCCAAGAGTTTTAGGCGGAAATTTTCTATTGATTTTAACATTAGAAGAAGACTGATTAATTGAAGAAGTTTTTTCAATCTTTTAAAAAATAAGAAAAAAATTCTTTTCAGAACATAAACAAGAAAACCTGTCCACTTTCACGTAATTGACGCAAATCGCTCATTAAAGAACGCTTTCCAACTTGACCACTAATAGTAAGAGGAGGACGAATAGTGGTTGTTGCAGCAGAAGCAGGGCCAAGCGAAGGAGTTCGTCCTGTTGATGAAGTACGAGTGGAAGCATTTGTTGAGGATGAATCAGAATCACTTAAAAGAATGTTTTTTGCTTCAAATTTCAGCTAAAATATAAAAATTTAAACCTGTCATAACAACGCTGCGTCGTTCTTTTACTGCTTGTATTGCTAACACCACTAATTTGACTTGTTGTCATGACATCATTTTTTGCTTCATTTTCAACAACATAAGTACCAGCTTCTGATGCCAAATCTTCTTGTTCTTCTGCTTCATGTCCTCCACTCATTGTTGTTGAAGTTGTTGCTTCAGATATAGCACTCCCACTTCGACGTCTTCGTCTATCACAACTTTTAGCCTCTCCTCTTCTTCCCATCATCATTTTACGAAATAGCCAACGTTTTGGATCTCCTCCACATTCAGAACCAGAATCTTGTTGTTGCTTTTGTTTATTGTTCACATTTTCTCCACTTTTTCTTGACAACATAAGACGACGACCTTTAGGCGCTTGACGTGCTGCTTCTTGCAATGAAACTTCTGCAATGGAGACCTGTCCACCAAGTTGAGCATGTTCATCATTAAATGATATAGTGAAGGCAGTTGGTGGTGCAGTACGTAAAACAGTAGCTAAAAATTTTAATTTTTGTTATTTTTCTTATTCAGGTCTGTTAGAGTTTCAAGCTTAATAAAAATTAATCAATTCTCACCACCTCTAACAGATAACTCATCGCCCGTCATAGTTGTTGCTGTTGTTGTAGCAATTATTTTTTCTGTTGCACCTCCTCCTTTTCCTGTTGTAAAAGCACTTCCAAACGAAGAAGGTCTTCCATTACGAGTCAATCCATTTCCTTCTAACGGTGTAGAACCACCACTACCAAGTCCACTACTCAAATCTATATCCATTCTAATTGCTTTCATTCGAGTTTGTGAAGATGGTGGTGGTTTCTGGGAAGGTAAATCAGTTGTTTTAACCCTAGAAGTTTAAATTTGGATTTAAAAAATCGAAAAATTAAAAAAAAAACCTAAAAGGTGGTGATGATGCAAATGAAGAATTGGCAGCTTTTCCACTTCCAAACATTCCTTGTTGTTTTTGCGGAGAATGAAAAAATTGGGAATTTTGTTGTTTTTCTTGATTTTCATCTAAAAACGTTCCTCCTCCTCCTTTTCTATTATAATTCTTATTTTCACCGCCCATAGACGCAAACCCCGAAGTTGAATCAGACGAACCTCCTCCAATAATAGTCGAAGTAGACATTTGATTTTGGCTATAATGTTGTGGATGTTGTTGTTTATATTGATGAGAAAGTGGGGGAGAATAAGACGAATAATAGCCTCTACTACGAGGAGAAGGTTCTTAAAAAAGAATTTTAAAAAAATTAAAATTAAAGAAAAAACCTTCAATATCACTATTATTATTATCAGGAGAGCCAAATACTAATCCACCTCTCCCACTATCTCTCATCGAATTGCTTTGTCTTGATTCTGTAGAAAGTCGTGCCTGTTCACGACGTTGAAATTGCTGTTGCTGATGTTGGAAGTTTCTGTCAGTATAATAACCTCTTTGTTGTTCTTCTTCTGTTTCAACATCATAGCCATCAACTGTATCATCACTTGCTCTACGTCTAAAAGTTTTAAAAAATCAAAAATTTTCTTATCAAAAAGAAACCGTTCATCATTATAAGCAACACTTCCAACAGTTGATGGTGGCATTTCAACTCTATAAGGAAGGCCAGCAGTAGAGGAGTCTTCCAATCTGTCGTCTCGAGGAGAAGCGCTGAGTGGGCCTAAAAATAGAGATTTAAATAATCTTTTTGAAAGTTTCAAACTTTGACTCCGATGCGGGCCACCACTGGCATAATGATGTGAAGGAGAACGTTGTTGTTGCTGTTGAGTATAGAAACCACCACCAGCTGAAGAAGTATTGAGCTGTTGTGGATGTCCAATATTATAGAGGAAAGGACCTGAATATTAAAAGAAAATTTTTTTAATTTTTCAGTTGCAAAAATTTTTGTTGTAATTTTTGAGCCAAAAATGTGCAAGAAAAAATTAAAAACTAAAAACCGTCTTTTTTATTACAGAAAATTAAAAAGACAGGTTAGTCAATTTATTTCTTCAAAGTTAATTTATCTTCTCATTCCAAACAGTAAATGACGTTAATTTGTTTGAAAAAATTCCCTAAGAGTGGAAGGCCCAAAAAAGTTAAAAAACTATTAAACTTTAATTTCTCTATAATTAAGTTTTAAAAATCAAAAACCTTGCGTTCGCGAAACTTGAGGCAAATGGCGTTGTTGATGATGGTGACTATTAGGAGGGGAAGATGAAGGAGAAACCAATTGTTGATGTTGATTATGTGAACGTTGTTGACGACTATTTGAAGAAGTAAAATTAGCTGGTGGAGGAGGTGGTTGATAATAAGCAGCTGTTGGTTGTGTATATATTGGCTGAAAAAAGGCAGGAGTTGCTGCTGTTAAGGGTTGAGGAGCGGAAACAGCCGTTGGTACAAAGAATTGTTGTCCGGTGTGGGGATCAACTAGCAAACGGCAGGCGGGAATAGCATAGCCTTTAAAATATAAGAATTAAATAAATTGGTGAAAAAGTTGAAGAAAAATAGAAATGAAAAAGAAAAACCCAAAAAACTAAAAAGAAAAAAACTTAAAATCCACTTGAAATTAACCAACTTAAAAATAAACAAAAATAGAACAAAAGCCCCCCTTTTTCAAAAAAAAGTACGGAAAAGCGAGAGGTGCTCCCAGCCAAGTGGCTTCTCAAAAAACGTTAAAGAACAAAAACAAATCTTTAAAATTAAAAATCAACCTAATTGCATAGCAGAAAGACCAACAGTTGCAGGATGAGGTGTTCCTAACATCTGTGCATTTAATTGTGGCGGTGGCGATCCCCCACCAGAATTTTGATGATGCGTTGCCATGAAAACACGCCTAGACTCCATTGGAGAAGCTAAAGGCGAAACAGCTTGTTGAGCGACTGAGCGTCTCAATGGGGACTTTAAAAAATAAAAATAACAATTTTATCTATAAAAATAATTTTTTTAAAAATATTTTCGGACAAATTCCAAAATTTTGCTAATGTTTGGTTTAACAAAAATATAAACAATTTTGTAAAATTAAAAGATAAGAAACCCAAAAAAAAAAAAACAATTTTTATTATATATTTTATAGAGAAATAAAATTATTTTTGTCTCAATTTTCCCCCCTCCCCCAAAAAAATAAATAAAACCAAAAACCAAGAAAAAAAAATTTTTTTTCACCAAACACTGATTAAAAATAAAAATAAAAAAACTAACAGAATGAGCAGAATTAGAGGCAGCATTATTTGAATTAAAAGGTTGAAGTTGCTGTTGTTGTTGGAATAAATAGTGATTAGTTGTTGTTGTTGGTGGAGGAAGATAGTTAGAAGACGAATGATGGTGACCATTATTATTATTGCTGCCTGATTGCATTTAAATCTCTTCTTCTTTTTTTAAAGGGAAGTTTTTGGTGTAAAATAAATGTAAAATAAATAAAATTGTTTAAAAAAAAATTATTTTTCTCGTTTTTGGTAGTCGAACGCTGTGTGTGATTGAAAAATAAATTAAGAGAAGAAAAAAAAACTAATAAAAAAAACTCCAAAAACCTTGTGATAAACTTGATAAAATATTTAAATAAACAATTTTAAACAGATTGGGAGAATGCCATATTTAATAGAAGAAAATTAAATAAAAATTAAACAGAAAATTAAAAATTGCTTGTGACGTTTTTAAAAGAAAATTTTCAAAAATAAAGCAAAAACGCCGCTAAAAATATATAAATTAAAATGGATAGTTTAAATCTAAAAATTAAAAATAAATGATGGGGGTGAGAAGAAGAAACTTTTTTTATTTGTTTTTAACAAAAATTTATTAGCTCTCAAGGACATACACGACGAAATGTATTTTTCTCTGTATAACGGTATATTAACAGAAATTAGCCTTTAAATAGGTTAAAACATTCCGGAAAAGTTTCTTCTTCTTCCGGAAAATAAACAATCAAAGGTAAGAAATAAATTAAAACATAAAACTTACCCAACAAAAACAACCCCAGACGCGGTATAAAAATCTATAATTTATTAAAGGAAATGTTAAAAAGCGATGAACAAAACAAGATCAATTTGACTGGCAGAAATGAAAAAAAATAAGAGCAAAAATAATAGAAAGAAAGAGAAAAAGAAGTGAGGGGAAATAAAATAAAATTAGATTTTTTCTCGTTTTCTCTAACACTTACACTATTTCTCCGTGCCAACGTTAAAATAAAGGAAAATTTCAAAATGTAAAATAGGCGAAATATATTTACAACACCTAATTTACATAACATCTAATAGTTCAAATATTTTCGATTAGTCTAACAAATTTACCTTGTCTGTCAATAACTGTCTGTCACATAATAAAACAAATGTTTTGTCTTTTATATATTTTTGAAAAATATTTTATTTTTAATTTAAAAACATTTTTTAGCTAATTTTATAGTTAAGTAGTTAAAAGACTCTAGCTTAATTACTTTCTCATTAAGCTTTTTTTTAAAAAAACATAAAAGCTTTTCTCACATCTTTCTTAATGTTTTTTTCGCTAAATTAATTCTTTTCAAACACACAAGATTTTAACCACACACAAAAAGTGTATAATATCCTCCTTTTTTTTATGTGTTGGCGGGATTTGTTTGATCTAAAACAAAGGAAATAAAATTAAGATATCCTAGTAAAAAAGAGTGGGAAAATAAACAACAAAAATCACTTAAAACAAAAGTTAGCTTCATGAGAATAAAAAAAAAACGTTTTTTAGTATTGCTATGGTCAGTGCAGTGGAAAAAAAATAAGAAAAAATGGGAGAGAAAACAAGTAAAAAAGAAAGATAAAAGAAAATGAGTTGAAGTGAAATTAAAGAAAAAAATAAAACAAAAAAAAAGTCGCACAAATCCACAGAGCACAAAAATAGCCGCTAAAAATCAATTTGTTTTTATTTATTTGTTGTCATAAATCGCGTGGTAAAATCCTACAAACTAATTTTGTTTTAGCAAAGCTTTTGAGTACACAAAGACAAAAAAATGTTTTAATAATAAACATGCGCGCTAAAAACTAATATAAAGTGCAAGAAGCAAAAAGCATGTGATTGAAGGCAAGAAACTTTTTGACAAATTACCTGGGAAAATAAAACTAATGTGTTTTGTATATTTTTAAATATGTATTGTATAAAACAAAATAATACAAAAATATGCTAAAAAAACTTTTTCTTTCTAAATAAGTATATAAAAAAAAATTTTTTTTTTGAAGAAAAAACCAATTTTGGCAAGAAACCCCTCCCATTTTTTAAAATTAATTTTTTAATGATTCATTTTGTTGATTCATTTCAAATTTTTTTTGTTAGCAAAGTCGGCAACTTGCTTTACAAAATTGTTGCATCCATGCACTCGTGGCACAGAATGGAAGCCAACGAAGGCAAGCACCCGGGGAAGAATCATGACAAACTTAAACACATTTTTTTGATTTTTTGAATCATAAATTCCAATTTTTTTTATTTTTATAAAAATAATAAAATTTGCCTGTTTGTTGCGGTCGCATTTGAGGGACAAAACCACGAGATTGGAAAGGTTGGAATTGTTGTTGTCTTTGTTGTTGCTCAGAGGAGGAGAATGTTGGAGGAGGCGTGGTTGTTGTTGTTGATGGTTTCTGTAAGAGTAAAATTGTAAAAAACTCATTAAAAATTTTTTTAAAAAAACCTCCAAAAAACGAGGAGATTGTTGAAAACCAGGTCCTGGTAATATTCTCTGTGGAAATGCCTTTTAAAAAATTAAAAATATTTTTAATTAATTTTTTACTTGATGTCTGCTTGCTGGTAACGACCTACTCAATGCTTGTTCAAGTTGTGCAGAATCTTTACCATTAAACATCTAAAAACATTTTTTTTTAATTTTATTTTTATTGACCTGGAAAGTTTCAAGTTTGAAAGTATCTGCTGGTGGAGGTGTTGTCGGTGGAGGAGAGAGCCAACCAAGGCCATTTGGGAAGAGTGAACAAGGAGGCAACGGCGGCTATTTTAAAATAATTTTAAATAAATTATTTTAAAATAATTTTACCGATAGGACTGATTTAACCCAAAAACGACGTAATGACTGTACAACTGTTGCTCTAGAAAAATTTTTTTTTAATTTCTCAAAAATTTTCAAAAAAAAATTTTTCTTCAAAAACTAACACAAACTGTACAGTATCCGTTTGCCCATCTCCACGCCACCAAAGTTTTAATCTTTCCTTTCCCTCGTCATGACTGTGGGTGACAGAATCGCGTTGTCTAAAACATTGAAACTGCCAAGAACCATTATCTGCAAAAATTTTATTTTTAATTTTTTAAAAATTAAAATTAAAAAAGAAACCATCAAGGTGGACAAATTGTCCACTTCTAAAACCAGTTCTCGCACCATTAAAAATTATCGGTTGCATAGAAAATCCTTTGAATAAAGAAGTGCTTGCATTTCCTCGAAGAATTACTAAATACAATTTAAAAGTAAAAAATTAAAAAAAAATTCTAAAAAAATTTAAAAAGTCACCAACAAGCAACGGGTTGTCCAGGTCGATAACATGGCTGATCCAATTGTATTTGAAATGGTGGTTCAGTTAATTGAAGTCCTCCTTGGTGCTCAACAGCTTCTAATGGGTTCATACTATCAATTACAGTTCGAAGGCATGGAGCACCATCAGGCCATGCAGAAACCAATAAATTGGATATTAAATTTACGAAGATTGGCAACGTTATTTGAAGCATTTTCTAAAAAATCTGAAAAAAAAATAAAATTTTTCTAGTCTTATTTTTATTTAACCTCCTTATCAATCGGCTGGCCTGTTCAAAAATTAAATACACAAAATAATTTTGTAATCGTCTTTTCGTCTTCAAATTGCGGGAAATAAACTGGGTAATGATGACCTTGCGCAGTGTTCTTCCAAATATTTTTTTTTCTTCTTTTCATTTTTATTCTCTCGTCAATTGATTCTCCGTAATTTACATTTTCTTTTACCTTAAATATAAAAATGTGTAAAATTAACTTTTTTTTTGCTGCAATTTATTTTTAATTACCTTTGGGACAAAGCAAAAATGCAAAAAAAGACCAAATAAAATTGTAAAAGTTTTTACAATTTCCATTCTTCTTTTCTCGAAGCAATTTAAAAGAACAATCAGAATAAAATAATGTTTGTATTTTACAAAACCTGAAATTATAATTATTGTAAAATAAAAATACAAAAATGTTTAATAAAAACATTTGTTTTGTAAAAAAAAATACAAAAACAAAAATACAAAATAATTATTATTTTGTAAAAAATACAAAAATAAAATACATTATTGTAAAAAATAAAATACATAATTATGGAAAATATATATACAAATTTTAAAGTTTTGAGATTTGAGTTTTTTTTGTGTGTGTTTGTGCTGACTGAGAGAGAGAGTTTTGTGACTTGAGAAAATCAAAAATTTAAAAATACAAATTTAATTTAAAAAAATTAATTAATTTTTTTTATTTTTCTTCTTCATTTTCTTCTTCTTTATTTTTATTAATACCCAAAAGAGAAACTTTAACAATTAAAGAATCATTATTAGTCTTTGAGACACTCTTACTAGCAGAAGTATTTTTAATATTTTGTTGTTTTTCTTTAGCAAAATTTTTTGGTAATAATTGAGAAAAATGCCATTTATTATTGTTATTAATAAATGGATTAGTTGACATCATAGCTTGTTCAATATTTCTTTCCTTTAAAAAAAATTTAATTAATTAAAATTATTTTTTTAAATAAATCAAAAAAAAATTTTTTCTTTTACTTTTCCACATCGCCGATATTTTGAATTGAATGCAGCTAATAATAAATAAATTGCAAAAAGAAAAAGTAGAGCAAATGCAGGTATTCCAACTATTAAAGCAGCAATAATAAATAACCAATGAGGTTGAGGCCATGTTTGTTGCTGTTGTTGTTGTTGGTGGTGGTGTAAATGTTTTGTGTTATTATTGTTACCTAATTTAAAAAAATAATTAAAGTAGAAAATAAACTTGTTTAAATAAACAAAATAAACAAAGAAAAAAAATTGTTTTTGATTCAAAGATCAATTAATCAAATTTAAAAATTTTTTAAACAAATTTCGAAAAACTAGTTTCGATTGATGTCAAATCAATACTAAAATGTTATACTCAAGGAGTATAATCAAAATCTAGTGTCTGATATTAGACATCAAAGAAAAAATTTTTTTGATTCAAAGATAAATCAATCAAATTTAAAAAATAAAATTAAAAATAATTAGGAAAAATGCAAAAAATAAATTAGGAAAAATACAAAAAGTTTAAAACATAAATAATTAATTTTCAAACCTTTTCTTGCTGCAGTGACATTATTATGTTGTCGATTTTCAAAAAGAAGTGTTTGTTCACTTCCTCGTTCAAAAGCACCGAGTTGTTGCTGTTGTTCTTTATTATTCTCTTTTTGTTGTTGTTGTAAACATTGTTGAAGACACCAACTTATTCCAGAAATAAATGTTTCAGTTGTTGTTTCAATTTGTTCGTCATTTTTTATTTTAGCTGTTGTTGAAATGACAGGTGGAGATGATGAAACAGAAAGTAGATGAGAAGAACAAGGCGGGCAATGAACTTCTATACATTTAAGCATACCGCCGGGAAGACAACTACAGTTGCGGAAAGGACCATCCTGAATTAATATTTTTAGTGGTGGAAAATAAATGTATTAAAAATACAAAAATCCTAAAAATCCGAAAAATACAAAAAAATAAAACTTAAAAAAAACCTGAAAATGTTCTCCAACACTATAAGCATGTTCATTATACAAACAAATATTGTTACTGTAAGTAACCAACAGATCAGCACAAAGTGGACAACAACGCCCTTTTACTGAAAGCCATTTTCCAGAGCGACAATTTTCTGTTTTGCAATGTTCTCTAAAGCATTTAATATTTCCATCAAAACATTTACAAGAACGGCAATCATCACGACGCCAAATTGAAGAATTTTGATATTGACGTGCAGAAGAGGAATTTGAAGAAGATATTTTATCACTACAAAAAGATGTTGAGGAAGAAGAGGAGAAAGAAGAAGATGAAGTTGTTAATTCAGTTTCTTCAGTCTTAACAGTTTCTCCATTTTGTTTATTTTCCAAAAATTCTTGGTGAGAGGATGAAGAGGAAGTAGAAGATAACAAATTTTCTTCTTGAGGACATCTTAATTTAAAAAATCATTAAAAATCAAAAAATAATCCAAAATAAACCTTGCACAACATTTATCAATATTTGGATCAAACACAGGATGTTCACAAGGTGTTGGTGGGCAAGGAAGAAAATCACTAAAAGAAAAATTAAAAGAAAATTGTTAAATAAAAAATTTACTTCCAAACACAAAGAACATGTCCCATTCGGCACGTACAACTTAAACAATCATTCTCTCCCAATTTCCAAGTTTGTCCATCAACATATAATTGACCAGTACCAGGTGAATAACACAAGAATTGATGTTTTGGAATATTATGATTTTTGGATGAAATGGGTAGGGAGATGGAAGAAGATGAGGAAGAGGAGGAAGATGAAGTCAAACAACGAGGACAGCATTCATCTGAAAAGGAAAAATAAAAATTTTCAAAAAAAAATTATTTTATTTACCATCAAATTGATTCCAAGACTCTTCAGGACAATTATTAATCTCTTCTGGTTTTATTTCCGGACAAGAAATTAAAGAACAAAATTCTTTTCCCATATGACAAAAACATTGACGGCAATTTCTTTAAGGAAATAGAAAATTATTTTTAAATAAAATTTTAAAAAAAAACTAACTCATTCCACCATTCTCCCATTTCCCTACTATTTGTTGTTGCTGAACAATGTGTGAGTGAATGAGTTTCAACTTACAATTAAATTAAAAAAATTTTTTTTAATTTTAAAAATTAAAAACCTTTTTCACTCTCCAAAATAGCTGAAGTTTTGCATTTACAAATTGGACATCCTAAATTATTCGTTTCAAAGCCAAATATACAATGTTTATGGCACGTATTTTCTATTGAAGGGCATTGAGTACAATTACAAATATAACAGCCATCATTGTTGAGAGAATAACCATGAGCGCAAAATCTGGTAATTTTTTAAAGTTTCCAGAGAAAAATCAAAACCTGGGACAATTTTCCTTTGTTAAAGCTTCACATTTTGTAATATTTGAATTTTGTTGTTGTCCATTTTCTTCAATTCCAATAATATTTTCTCCTGCGCATTTACACTCAAAACAACCAGTAAAATGATTTTGCTGCAAACCAAACTGACAACGCAAATTACAATCAGTAAGAGAAGGACAAGAAGAAGAAAAAGAAGGTTCTAATGCTATTGTTGGGCCATCTTGAATAAGTAGATTAAAAATAAAATTAAATAGAAAATGAACCTTCACAAACAGGACAGCACTCACTCCCAGTCTTTGGAGGCCTAGGCCATTCACATTCTGTTTGACAAATAAACTTTTGGCATTGCCAATGAAAATCAAAATTTTCGCCTCCACAAGTACAATTTGTACATCCATCACGATCCCAATTTGATCCAGGTAAATAATTTTTGTCATTATCATCACTACAGCCTAAACATACTGGGCAGCATTCTCCAGGTGAAAGACCAACCCATTGGCAATCAGCTAAGAAAATAAATTTTTTTAAATGATTAAAATTGAAAGGGTTAAGAAACCTAAAATGTATAAAAAATAGAAAAAATTAAAAAAATCTAACGTGATAATGCTGGACATTCCATTCTTTTGCATAATGCAACACCAGCAGAACTACACTAAAAATTGAAAAAAAATTAAAACCAAAAAATATTTAAAAATAATTTACTTCACATTCTTGACATGGTGCTGCATGCCAATGTTCACCTTTAGCATAAATATGATCTAAAAAATTAAAAATAAACTTTAAAAATAAAATAAACAAAACCTCCATAACGACAACCATTATTACTACTTTCTTCTAAAAAGAAGCCCTCAACTTCATCTCCATCATTTACACATTTAAATTTATCACAACAATGACCAGGTTCTCCAAGGCCGCGTTCTAATATTAGCAATTGTTGTTCAGGTAAACAAAGAGCCTTAAAAATAGAAAGAAGTGTAATTAAATAAAAAAACTATAAAAAACAGAAAATTCGAGATTAAATTTGAAAAAAAATTTTTAAATAAATAATGTTAAAATGGTAATTTATAAAAAAGGCAAATTACAAAATGGTAATTTACCATTTTGGCAATTACATAAAATGGTAAATTACAAATTGTAATTGGTACAAATGCAAATTTTTCATAATGTCAATAAATAAAAAAAATTACCGGTTCACATATGCTCAGTTTGCATTGACATTGAGATATAATTGGACAACATCCACCAGTTGGAATGTAAGATTTTGGACGATAGCTAAAAAAGCAGCTAATAAAAAACAATTTTATTGGGTTACCTATCATCAGGACAGGTGTGTCCATCAGGCGAATAAAGATCCAAAATCATTGATGAAGTGTCAGGACAACGGACATTTTGACAGTTTGGTTCTAAAAATAATTTTAATTTAAAAAATAAAATCAAAAAGAAATAAATTTTTTACCAATTATCCGACATTCAAATTGATCACAACAATGTCCCGGTTTATCAATTCCATTATGTGTAAGTGTCAATTCTGTTCCCTCAGGGCATGTTGGAGCCAAACATTTTTGTGGATCGCATTTACATTCTACTCTTGTTGAGGCACAGCAATTCTCGTCCAGCGAGGAAGAATCATCGATTCCATTGAAGTTGAGGATAGGCTAAGAAATAAATAAAAATCAAAGTTTAAACTTAAAAAGAGATTAAAACTTAAGTTCAAGCTTGAAAAATGTTTAAAAAATTAAAGTTTAAACTTGAAGAAAAATACAAACTTGGACTTTAGAGTCTTAAAAATGAATAAACTTACCAATGAGTCAGAAGGACAATCAGGAAATGCAATAGGGCATTCAACATTTAAACAACGATCTGAAGTAGATGTTGCTGTAGATGTTTCTGTTGAAGAAGAAATATCCTCTTCAATAGATGATGATGAATAATCTTCCGTTGAATTTTCTTGTCTGGCAAATTCTTCAATTTCTTGATCTTCTTGATTTCTATTTTTTGCTTCAGTTTTATTATTTGCTTCAATTTCTTCTTTTGTTTCATTTTCTTTTTCTGTTTCATTTTTATTATTTGTTTCGGTAATTTTTGTTGCTTTATTTTCATCCTTCATTATCATTGTTGAAGAAAATTCTTCTGTTGTTTGTAATGTTGAAGCAGAAATTTCAGTTGAAGCAAAGTTTGCTTCACTTATATTTCTTAATGTGTTATTGTCAATCGGAAGCTTTGTTGCTTCTTGTTTTGCAAATAATATCAAAAAGAGTAGCAAAAACATTTTGAAATGAATTTATTTTTTTAATACAAGTGTCGTAAAGAATTTTGATGTTGACAGGTAATTGACGACATCCAAAAGTTAAAAATTGGTTGATCTTATTTCTTTAATGATTTTCTGAAAGAAAAAAAAATATAATTTTAGTCAATTTATTGCAAAATTTATTTTTAAAAAATTAAAAATGTAAATTACGTAATTTTATTGCAAAAACAGACGTGAGAAGATTTATGTAAAATAAATGGGAAATGGCTAAAAATGTTGGAGGTAAAAGAAGATATTCTTGCAAAATAAACAAAGGGAAGATGATACTGCTACACTTGACTGTTTGGAAGAATTTCAGAGTAGAATATGTAAATAAAACAAACAATATATAAAAACAAACGTAAGCAATTTGAGTACAAATTTAACTTAATGTTAAGAAGCAAGAAGATGAAGCAAGAAAAGATGAAGCTACAAAATCGAAGCTAAAATAAGAAGCAACAAAAGTGAACCAAAAAAATGAAGCAAGCAAACTGAAGCAGAAAAGCAAAATAACAAAAGTGAAGCAAAAAAGTTGAAGCAAGAAATAACGAAGCAAATATATAATATTTAGAATGATTTTTTGCCAGTCATTTTTATATACAAAAGAAAAGGAAATTGATAATAAATAAAAGAGGATCAGAGATTTATTTTCAAATGGCTTTTGTTTTAGAATATTATATGGAGAGGAAATAAAAGGAGGGGGAATTCCGTCATCAATAAATAAAAAGAGAAGCTACTTAATAGTAAAACAATTCTTTTCACTCAAGTTGCTCTTAAAAGGTGGAAGGATTGGAATGTTTGGAATGAAAGGACAATGAGAGTAAGAATTAAAAGGACAAAATATTAAAAATAAAATAAATTTTGAAAAAAAAAAGTTTGTCTATCTATTGGTCAGATATTTTGCAAAAATAATTAATGACAATAGAATTATGGGGCCAGAAGGGAAAAATAGAAAAAAGAATAAAGTGAACCGGAAGGAAGCGAAAAAGAAGTTTTGTTGTTGGTGGTAGGGGGAAATAAGATAAAATCTTTAGTTTTTAATATAAGAGATGATATTTAATTCTGATATTTTTAATATCAGAATTTCAAAGGTTTATAAAAATCAGAATTGCTTCCAAAATACAAACTTGTTTTCCGGATCTAAAATAAATAGAAATTCTGATTTTGTTTTAATTATTTTCTAAAAATCAGAATTTAAGTTTGTTTAATTTAAGTTTTGTTCGTTTGAATTTTTCTTTAAAAATCAGAAAAATGTTCGTTTAAATTTCTGATTTTCAAAATTAAAAGAAACATCCTTTTAAACAAACTTAAATCCCTTCCAAACATTTTAGAATAGAACAATGAGTCAGCAACAACGAAGAAAATAAATATTAAACAATTAATTAAACTAAAAGTTGGGGGTGATGAGAAATTTGTTTATTTTTAAGTGCCTAAATGCCATTCAAAAATATTATTTTTTTTTCTGACAATCAAATAATTTTTTTTTTATTTAAAGAAAAGTTTTGTCAAATAATATTCTCTTTTAAACTTAAAAAGATTAAAAATGATTGTTTGTGTGTTTGTTTTAAACAAAAAATATTTTTGTGAAATATTTTTAGAAAAGAGGCTAAAGGTTTAATATTTTTGATTTGTTTGTTTTTATGCGCGTTTAAATAAAAAAAAATAAAAAAACAAAACAGCTGACTAGGCGTTTAAAGTGAACGGAAGCAGAAAAATGCAGAGCTTAAATACAAAGAATTGTGGAAGGAAGGTGAAATTTTACTAAAACAATGATGACGAAGTTGATGTGGAATGAGAGAAGATGACAAGCTTAGATAGGAAAAAATAAAAATGATTTTGAAAAGTGGACAAAAGAAAAAAATAATAAATAAATTTTGCTAATAGTAATAGCAAAAAAAAATGCTGCAAATAAAAATGTGGATTTTTAAAGAAGCAGCAAAAAGAAATCCAGAAGCAGGGATAAAAAGATGAAGCAAGTATGGATGAAGCAAAAAGAAAAACAAGCAAACTTGAAGCAAGCAAGAAGCCGAACTTGAAGCAATTTAAAAATCAACTTGAAGCAAAAATGTCTTTTTGCTTCAAGTTGAAGCAAAAAACTTGAAGCAAAATATAAAAAAAAATTGAAGAAAACATGAAGCAAAACTTAAAATTAATTGTAAAAATAAAAACACAATTTAATTAACGTAAAACTTGAGAATTTAATTCCAAACCTTTTCACATTGATCATTAAAAATAGTTTAAGGTTAGGAAAATGAACGCAATTAAAAAAAACATGGTGAATAAAATGAAGAAAAAAAGTTTAAATTAATGTTTTTCTCTTGGGAATCAATGAGTTAAAGAAGATTTTAAAGGTGTGAAATTTTTTAAAAGGAAAAATGACCTTGAAGAAGAAAAAGACGGTTTGGAAAGGTGTGAAAAAATTTGAAGAAAATTTTTTAATAAATCTTAGAATTTAGAAATTTCGCAGCTTAGAAAATTCTTCGAAAAATTTCAAGAAATAATACAGTAGAAGAAATAAAAAATATTAAAAATAATCCAAAGATTAAAGTAGCAACAACAACCATCAACCAACCTAATAAAACAACAAATGCCCTCCCATCATAAAGCCATAAACGGAAGGCGCAAGTCGTAAAATAATAATAATAATAGGCCGGAATGAAGAGAAAAGATGAAGAAAAAAGCCAAAAATGTGCAAAATAAGGTAATTATTAGAAAAAAAAGAGGAGAGAAAAGCATGCGCGCAAATGCCATAAAAATACTATTGAGGACATAAACCACCTAATAATTATATATAAAAAGAGAGGAAATTTTTTAATGGCAAGTCAGAGATTTGTTAAATGTAGAAGAAAAGTGTTAGTTTGTGTGTTTGGCCAGCAGTTTTAATATTTGAGATTGAACGACGACCCAAAATATCAACAAAATGAAAGAATAATAAAGATGAATCTCTCGAGTAAATAAATCTTTTTAGAGAAAGTACCTATTAATTAGGCAAAAAGGGAAAAATAAATTTAAATTGGTACTTGGGAAGGCTCTTGGGGAAAGGACCGTTATGTTAGCTTCCACCCACTTTTAATAATAATTTAAATAATTTTTATTTTTTTTAAATATAAAACGAGGATGGGAAGTATACTTAAATGTGTGTGTGTGTTCCATAATTTTTTTTTCTAAAAATTAAACATTTTCCGATAAAATACAAAATTTATTACTTTAAAAATAAAAAATACAACTTTTAAAAAATATATACAAAAATGTTTCAAATGTTTCAAAAAAAATTAAAAAACAAAACACAAAAACATTTACGAAACACACACACATTTATGTATTTCTCTCTCATCATCGTTGTATATTATTAAAAAACATTTATTAAAATTTAAAAAACCTCATCACCGCTAGCCAACTCTGATGGGTTCACCAATTGATTTAGAAGACGAAAGAAGTCACCGCTACACATTTGTTGCAAATCATAGACCAAAGGATGACCATATCTACGTTTGTACTCATTGCAAATGTCGTAGAGGTCAATCTATGAAATTTAGAAAAAAGTAAAAAAAATAATTAATTAATAAAATAAACCTCGCTACGCGAAACTAAAATTCGAATGATTGACGAATGATCAGGCCTGTTTTGTGATATTGCTTCATGTAAACGTTCGGCAAAGTAAAGCTGCATGTTCTTTGCAATTCTCACTTTAGTAAAAAAATTTTAATAAAATACCTCAAAAAATTTAAAAAACCGTAAAGAAGTATTGCTTGTTTAACATCAGAATGGATATTTACACATTTCCTTATGCTTGTTTCAAAATCACGTCCACGACGTTCCTGGCTACGTTCACGACTTTTATGGCGAGTGCCTTCTAGAAAAAATAAAATTAAAAATTCTAAAATAAATAGAAAATAACCTCCACTACCTCCACCACTACTAAGCATTGAATCATTCGTTTTTGTTGTACTAATTGTTGTAGTTGTTGGTGAAGTTGTTGTTGCTGCAGCAATTGCTCGTCTATCATAATGTTGAACAAAAGCTCGGATTTGTGAAGCTGAGCGGAGACCGAAAATACGATTGAAGAGATCAAATGAACGGCCAAGTTCTTCAATGCCTCCTTCCTATTTTTTTAAATAAAAAAAAATAAAAATTTTAAAAAAACCACAAAAAGTTTGTCAGCTTCACGGATTGCTGTTTCTTCTTCATCCTCCTCATCATTGCTTGTTTTATTCGCCTCATCCTTACGTACCAATAATTGTAAGAGGATTTTGCCAAAAAGACCTTCAACTTTCATTGTTAAATCGCGTTCTAATGATGTTCGAAATTCTGTTTGATAAGTGTCGCAGATTACTTTTAATTGCTGAAAATATTTAAAAATAAAAATTAAGAAAGTTAAAACAAATTTAGTCAATCTTACAGAAACTGAGCCGGTCAGTCCAATTTCAACAGCAACACAACGGCTAAACGACTTTCCCTGAAAAATGTTTTTATAAAAATTTTATCAAAATTTTAGGGAAACTTACAGAAATAGCAAAATACAAGGTTTTAGCAGTATAAATATGAGCAGGTGTTAACAATGCAATAACAGAATCAGCAAAATGACCGCCAGCTTCTTCATCAATATCGTCAATAAGTTTACGACAAAACTAAAATTTAAAAATTTAAAATTAAATAAAATGAAAAAGAAAACCATATTATCATAAGTTGTAGCAATCTTTTGTCTTTGAAAATTATTATGAGCCAAAAGGACGTTAATAATTGTTTTGTCATGACTTTCTAAAAATAATTTAAAGATTTATTTCAAAAAAAAATTTTTATTTACGTATTCCTGCTGCTAATGCTTCTCGTAATTGTTTTGATGCTTCTTCGGGGTGAAAATACTAGAAAAAAAAATACTTTTTTAATTAAAATTGGAGAGTTTCTCGTGTCTCAAACTTATTTTTAATTTGATAAACATAAAAACAAGACTTAAAAATTTTATTTTTTAAAAATACCCACATCATCATCAGGTCCACGTATTGTACCGCAGAGGTCTTCACGTTGACTTTCGTACATTCTATAAAAAACAAAATTTTGTATAAAAATAAAAGTTTTATAATTATAAGGAAATCCATTTCTTAAAGTTTTTAAGCGAAAGTTTTTTAAAAAAAAGATTTAAGCTTTAAATACATTTAATTACACCATGTGTTAGAAGGAAATAAATTACATATTTATATTCTTTAAATCCTCACATCTATTTTTAAATAAAACTTTTCTTTCAGAATCTCTTAATGAGGCACTTAACAAGTTTTAAAAAAAAGAAAAAAAACAAACACGCACCTGTAAACCAATGGCATCGTCATACGACGCTTGCGGTCCGCCTCTTCAGACTTTTGACGGGCAAGGATATGCTAAAAAGAAGAATTTATTAAAAAAGTTTTTAAATGTTCTTAAGGTAGACAAGAAAAAACAAACAACTCTGGCGTGCACCAGAAACCTACTATAAGGAGATATTTTTAAAAATTATGGGCCTGTGATCTATGCTTGGTTCCTCGCTCGATAATACCTCTAAAATTCAGGAAAACCCAGGAAGCTCGAAAAATGCCTGGCTCTGTCTATGTAAGGTACCTGGATCGGAAACTGCCTCTAGAATACAGGAAACCTCTAGGGAGCTAAAAATGGCTGGTAGGTACACATAAAAACCCCAGGACTTTGTCTTCTATATTACACAAAAAAAAGTTACAAACTTTTCCCTAGTTACACAAAAAAATAAATTGTTACCCTAAAAAGATTACGCATTTTATTAAAATTATATACCCTTTTGTCAGTTCCGTTTAACGTCGTTTCTTTATTATTGTTAGTAATCTGTCCGCCAAAAAGAGCGCCAACGCTAATTCCAAAAATAGGTGAATGACAATAAGATGAGTGTGAGTGTCCATTTTGAAGGTTTCCATTGAGGGAAGACATAAAAGCTGTTGTTTCTTCTTTCCATTCATGGCCATTAGACACTTGAAGTTGAATTATTGGGGGTGTTGAAGTTAACATTTGTTTATTAATTTGATTGTTGTTATTGTTTAAAGTTGGAGAAACTAAATCTGAAAAAAGAGAAAAAAATTTCTAGATCGATAAAAAGTTGAAACAAACATGGGGAATTTAGAAAAATGAAAATTGGAAGTGCTAGATAACATAAAACTGAAATTTGAAGCAAAAACTTAGGGACTAAATAAAAATAAATTCGAAAAAAAACTGAAACAAAAAACTTGAAGCAAAACCCAGAATTAATGAACCGGAATAAAATAAAACTTGAAACCGATTAAAGAAACATGTTTAAATATAAACTTGAAAAAACTTGGAAAAACAGGAAGAAAACCCTCCAGAACAACAGGACCAGAAACCCCGAAAAAAAATTTTAAAACCTTGATGAACACTTCCTGATTGACCAACAAATCTTTTATTGCTAAAACTTGTGTTTGTTGAGTCAGTAGAAAAGAAACTTGCACCGCTTTCGTGTGTATCTGCACTTGAACAAGCAGAACTTAGCGCTTCTGATACAGAATAGAACTGAAAAATTAAAATATTAATTTTTTTGTATTTTGTTTTTTGACGTTAAAATATTTTTTTAATAACAGAATTATTTAAAAAAACATTTATTTTTTTGTTAATCCTTTTTCTTAATTATTAAATATTTTTAGTGCTTGCGTAAGCAAAAAAGGAAGGTGGCACTGACATTTAGACACATTGACGCAAAATATAAAAAAAAAGTTTTTGTTATTGTTTATATAGGGGGAAAGTCGAAACATATGTATTAATTTTTGAATGACCTAACAAACAGAAAATTAAATTTGAAGCAAAAATGAACTTTGGAAAGAAGCAGAAAGTGTTTTTATAAGACAAAAATACTGAAAAAAGTTTTAGTTATAAGTTTTCAGGAAAATTTTACAAAATTCTGATTTTTGTTAGAATTACTTCCTTTAGGTAAAGTCCCTTATTTAAATATAGGTAATAAAGAAATAAATAAATAAAAAATGGGGGAGGGAATAAAAAATGTAAAAAAAATACTAGGTGTGTGTTAATTTAAAAAAATGAATGCTTACGCTAATTAAAATTGAAAAAAAAATATATAATAAAATATAGAAAGCTTTAAATATGCTCATTGAACAAATTATTATATTTACTTGAATTGATAAATAGAAAAAGAAAAATGCAAAAAAAAGAAGCTAAATTTGGGTAAAAAAGGCAAAAAAATAAAATTTAGAAAAAAAAATTTAAAAAATTAAAATTTCTTTAAAGAAAGTACAAAATTACGTATTAATTAATATGTGACAGAAAAAGAGATTTTTGGTTTTAACAGAAATAAGAAGCAAAAAAATTAACCAAAAAGTAATATTGATTTTTGGACCTTTTTCAATTTACAAAAAAAAATAATAAAAAAACGAACCCGATACATGAACACAAAAAAAACCAGTACAAATATGCCAGTACAAATAATTAATAAATTCCTTGAATAATTTTAATTGCTTCTTTTTAAGTAATAGAAATAAGTTGTAAATAAATAAATATATTTAATTTATATCTGAAAAATTAAAAAAATTAATTAAAATTAAAATTAAAGAAGGAAACAAAAATTATTTTTTTAAAAATCTTATTGTTAAAAATATTTATTTTGCTTACGTCTATGTTGCTTACCTCACTTAATTACTAGATTATTAAAATAAATAAAAAATATAATATTTTTTAATTTGACAAAGTGTAGGTGGGGGAAAGGCGGAGAGGGATTCTCAAATAAAATTAGACAATATTTCCCTATAAATTTAGAAAAATTCTTTTAATCTTATTTTAAAGGGTTTCTTTATTAGAATCACTATTAGAGTAAAAATAAAAAAATAGAAAATAATATTTTTATTTTTAGACTCTAAATAGCCCTTTTGGATTAAATAATGAACGCGTTAAAATAAAAATAAAGTCAATATGACCATGTTCGCGCAATTTCTCATATTTTTCGCTAAATCCTAGGCTTTTTAATAAATTGGTATTGGGCACGAAAAAAAAAAGAAAAAATAATAGAAAATAAATAATAAAAAATAATTAATGAATAAAATATTTAAAAAAAAACCAAAAAAAAGACAGGAAGCCACTATTGGGAATTGTTAAGAGAAAAAAAAATAAATTGTTTTGACATTTTCTCGCGCAAATTGTTGTTGTTGTGTAATTATTTTTCTAAATATTAAAGTTATGTAAGCGATATGCCCTTTTAATCCCAAAGAGGAAACAAACAAAAGAATGAATTAAAAAGAGTAGAGGGATTTTTGGATTGTTTAAATAGTATTCTTCCTGGAAAAATAAATCAGAATTTAAAACATATCCGAAAACAACCAAAAAATCAGAC
This sequence comes from Meloidogyne hapla, assembly GCA_000172435.1. Classification (NCBI taxonomy): domain Eukaryota; kingdom Metazoa; phylum Nematoda; class Chromadorea; order Rhabditida; family Meloidogynidae; genus Meloidogyne; species Meloidogyne hapla. The sequence goes on along the minus strand of ABLG01000119.1, from coordinate 254,987 downwards.
TTTTATTTAAACATTTACGGAAAACTAAAAATCAGAATTTTAATTAGACGTTTCCGGAAAACATCCGAAAAATCAGAATTATACTCAAACATTCACTAGAACCTAAAGATCAGAATTTTTATTTAAACATTTCCTAGAAACACCCAAAAACCAGAAATAAAAAAAAACTTTCCGGAAAAATCCATCAGAACACTATTTAAACAATCCTGTAAATTAAATGTTTTTAAACATTTTAGATAACAATACATATAAAAATCATATCTTTAAAAATATGAAAGATAAAAAATGTAAATTAATACATATTTTATATAAAAATAAAAAAAATCATATTTATTCAATTTATTATTTTTAGTGCAATTATGAAGAAAAAACAAAAACTAAAAAAATTCTGTTTTTTAGTTTTTTAAACAGAATCCGTTTCTTTTTCAACTAAAAATGGTGCAGGCAATCGTCGACGTTTTTTCATCATTCCCATAATACCTCCCATTGGGGCGCATATTGGAGAGCACTCTGTAATCATACAAGCACGGATTAGCCGTAGAGTGGCTAATGCCTCCTGGAATTTTTTTAAATTTTTAATAAAATAAAAAATAAATAACTTGTTCTCCAGCCTGTCCAGGCATATGTCCAAGTTCATGCGTTGCTCCTTTAGCAATGCTGTACCAACAATCCATTTTGCAACATCGACAGGGATTTTGTGAAAATTGATCAGCATTACAAACATCAGCAGATTTGTTTTCAATAGCTACAAAAGAATAAAAATTCTGATTAAAAAAAAATGTTTTAAGAAAATTTCTAGAATGTTTAAATAAAATTCTGACCAAATCCTGTTAGTACCATATGAACAATGACAAATAAAATTAAAATAAGGTACATTGTTGAGTAAATAAATTTAATAATGAATTTTTTGTTCTAAAGAAATTGATTTGTTTTTCTTAGTAAAAAATTTTTTCCTAAGATTTAATAAATCAGGAAGTGCCCAGAAAGCAAAAAAGAAAGAAAATTAAATTTTTGGCACCAACTCCAAAATTTTTTTTATTCTTTATTAGTCAGAAAAAAAGCGTGCGTGACTTAAAGCCATCACAAAATTTCCGGAAAAGTGTTTGTGGATGATTGTTTTTTATTAATTTATTCCATATGGTGCTCAAAAATTTAACGTCACACAATTTCTAAATTAGCTTCATTTGGATTTTGAAAAAAAAAACAACAAAAAAATCGTCACAAAAGAAGAGAGGAAAAGAAGAAAAATACTAAAAAATTATAAAAAAGTAAATATATAAATGAAAATGCCCTTTTTTTGCATATAATGCAATAATTTCATTTCCTCTCTAAAAAAAGTTGTCAATCAGATTGACGGATATTAAATATATCTCTAGATAGAGGTTGAGGTAGACTTTCCGTTTATTCCCTTTTTTTATAAGGACAAACAAAAAATTTTATTTCTTTTAAAAACCAAAATACTATTTTTTATTATTTTTTAGACTGTTTGTTTGGCATTTCAAATAAAAGAAAAAAGGCAGGTGGCAAGAGAATTTTTGCAAAAATATAAAAATATTTGCGCGATATTTTAAATTAAATAATAAAATAAATAATTAATTTAAAGTTGACTAATTTAATAATTTAAAATATGAAAAAAAATTTAGAGAAAAAATCTTACCTAAAAAATAATAATAAAAAATAAAAAAAATAAAAAAAAATAAAAATCTAAAAAATTCAAAAATAAAAAAAAAACCAAAAAAGGAGAGGATAAATATTAAGAGGACAATCTTTATAAAAAAAAAAGAATAATCACCCTTTAAGGAAATGAAATAATCCAGGAAGTAAAATCATCAATTAACACTAAAAATTAGAAAGATTTTGGGTTCCATTTTTAGTAAAATCACAAAAAAAAATTTTAATTTGTGTGAACGTCACTTTTTACATCCCCTTTTTTATAAATATTTATCACGCCAAACGGAAATAAAAAGCCCCCATGGGTAAAGCTTAATCTTAAAGAACAAAAACATTGAAAGGGGGAAACAAAAAAATTTTTTTTTGATTAAATCTAGGTAATCTTATTCAGACAAGATATCTACCCAGAAACGCAAAAATTCCCAGAAAACCTTTTTTTCGTGAAAAAATGAAATATTTGAATTTTTGTTAAGATAAAAAAATCTTAGAAAAAAAATATTTTAATGAAAAATAATGAAACTTAAACCTATTTAAATATGAAAAAATAAATTGGATAATAAATTATTTAAAAATAATATTCTTATTAAAAAAATTATTTACTTTTCATTAGTTTTTTTTTAAATTTAATGTTTCACAAAAGATATATTGTTTCCATTTGTTTTAACATGTGACAGAAAAATTTTTGCATAAAAAAACTTTTAAAAAAAACAATAATCTTGAAAAACATCAAAAAACAGAATTTTTTTACAACTTCCGGAAAAGTATTAAACATCCCCAAAACACTTAAAAATCAGAATTTAATTAAAACATCCCCGAAAGAACTTTAAAAATTTTGTAAAAGTTCAAACCTCTCACCAGAAAACAACCAAAACAGTTTAAAAACATTTTTGATTGAACAACATGTTCCAAGGTTCAGGCCCGTCTGCTGCACATTCTATGTCCGACTAAGCAAATTGCGCCAACATTTCCAATTTTCTAAAAAAAATTTTTTAATTAATTATTTTCACGTTTCATTATTCGTGTAAATAAATCAGAGTAAAATTAACTCTTTTTTTTAATCTCTCTAATTCATGAAAAATGTTTATACAAAAAATTGTTTGATTAAAAAATATATATGTTGTATATGGGGATTATATGCGAGAAAAAAAAACATCAAAAAAATTAAAGAGTTAAATAAAATTTAAAAGGAAATACCAATAAGAAAACAAAAAGGAAAATATTTTGAAGGTACAAAAAATAATAAAAGAAATGCTAAAAACTAAAAGACAAATTAATAAAAAAAATGGAACAACAAGTTTAAAAAGGGAAAAAATGGCATCGATGAAAAAATTTTTGAGAAAAATATATTTGAATAATTCTCTGCTCCATTCCTCCACATTGAAAACAAACAAAAAAAAGACCTATCGGGAAAGAAGTAATTGCCCCCTTAATTTTTCAATTTCTTTAGCCAAATGTCCCAATTCTTCTCGCATTTGAGCATTCCGAGATTCCAACTCATCAATTTCACTTCTTTCACTTTCCAAGGTTCTGGTTCGTCTATTGCGATAACGTTGGGCAGCCTTAATAAAAGAATAAATTTTTTAATCGTTTTTTATTTTTTAAAATCACAAACCACTCGATTTTGTTGTTTTTTCCTTTCAGCTAATTCCTCGCGCGAAAGGGTTTGAAGAGAATTCTTTTTTGCGCGTTTGGCTGATTTGTTTGATTGAATGTCACTAAATAAAGGGAATAATTTAAATAAATAAAAAAGTAATTTAACCTATTAGACAAAATTGGTTGCTTTTGAATTGATGAAGGAATTGTTCCATTAAAAGAATAGGGAGAACAACCAATAGATGAAGAACTACTACAACCACTACTGGATTGGGAATATAATGAGGGGGAGACAACACTGCCGGACTGAAAAAAATAGAAATAAAATTAATAAAAATTAAATCAAGAAAATCAGGATTGTTAACCTCTAAAAGTTAGAGTCAAAATTTAGAACACAAGAAAGACAGAAAAGTTTTTCAAGTTTAAGTAAAGAAAAAAAGAAAACAAAAAGAACCTCAAATCGAGTAGAACAATTAACCTTTTCATCATCATCGGAAGTTTGTACAGAACCTACATTAGCAGAAATATCACTATAAGTTAAAGAAGATCGTCTATCCATACAAAAAAGCTGAAAAATATAATTTTACTTTTTAAAAATTATTTAAAAGAAAACCTTCTTTTCAGCCGAAACTTCAGCTTGAACTTCTTTAATTAAATCATCAATCCATAAATGCCAATTATTATTGGTGGAAGAGGAGGAGGAAGATGGAGCCGATGCCAAATATTGGGGAGGAGATAAATAATTTGAATAATTGTTTTGATTATTGTGGTTATTATAATTATTGTTGTTGTTGATTAATAAATTGTTTTGATTGTTTATACATAAATTTTGATTATTATTAAAAGAAAAATTAGAAGAAATATTTTGTTGTTGATACTGTTCCAAAGAAGAATGATTATGATGATAATTTTCCCAAAACACTGAAGAATTTCCCAAACAATTTCCACCATCAAAACACTCATTATTGCAATAGTTGTTGGAGTTGAAGAAGTCGCCACCCGAGGCATGAGCCGAGGCACAAATTGAAGTTGTGGCAACGTTTGCAACATCCAAGTGATGATTTTGATATTGAGGTTGATGATTTATGCTGCTTTCTATGTTTGTTCTTTGAGGAGCAGCAATGAACCAACGACTTGTGAATGCGTCGGCACATTCGGGTGCCGGAAGGAGACGAGGTGGCGGAGCGCTAAATTATTTTAAAATTATTTTAAAAGGCAAAATGAGTTTTAAAAATCAGTTTAAATTCGTTAAAGTTCAGAACACCCAAATTGCAAAATCATTTTATCTACCTAAAAATCCCCTCAACACAACAACAAAAACACCTCCCTTCTACTTGTGGACATTTCCTCGCCCACAAAACCATTCAAAAAATCCAAATCTCCCGTCATATTCTCCTCCTCTCTTTTCTCCTCCACAGACAACACCAATTTCAAAAGTTGCAATAGCTATAGAAAATTTTTAAAGCGAAAAATGAAGCGAACATAAAGATGAAAGTAAAGATGAAAAACAGAGAAAACCGAAACGTTGGAAAAATGATCAGAAAGTATTTTAATGCAACTTAAGCAAGCAAACCATTAATTTAAATTTCATTCAAAAAATACAAACCTCATCAAATTCATTTGTCCCTCCATAGCCTCCTCCAAAACAATACCCTCCTCCTCCTGATCCGAAATAACCGCGCATTTCATAACACGCGAGGCATGGCATGTCGGGGTAAATAGAAGACTTGGGTTTGGAGGCGGCGCACTTAAAAAGACACTTCGGTCGGCCAGGGAATGTTGTAGTGGAGTTTGTTGAAGAACCACCACAGGTTTGTCTCCACTTGAGGCCACCGACTCCGCGACGGACAAGTCGCTAAAATTTTTAAATTAGCTTTTAAATTTTCCAAACCCTCAAAAAAATTTATACCGGTAGACGCACTGGCCGATTGCTTGAATCCCAATCTGCTCTATTTCCTGATCCAACACTTCGTTGAGGCTCAACAAGCTGTTGACGCCAAACTCGTGGCTTTTGCTCCAAAACAGATGGGGATCGTTCTGGGGAGGCAGGTGCACAGAAAAGAGGATGTTGTTCGTGATTATTCAAAGTTAACGTCTCATCAGGTGGTGCTTCTTGTTGAAGATTAGCCAGAGGATTTGGATTATCAGCACAATCGTTTCGATTCACATCCTCACAGATTATCATCGTTCGAGTTAATTTTGGTTCTGGAGCTGTCGAATTCAACACATTCACATCCTCACAGATCTTTTAAAAGAAAATTAAATAAATAAAAAATCAGAACAATAAAAAAGAAACAATTTCTGCTCTCGATTGCATTTTCTTTTGTTTTTGCGTCGTTTTGACTAATTCACAATCAAGAGGTTCTGTCGTTTCTAGCTTCAGCTTTGCTGATGCCAATTTGATTTCTTTGAATAAAATTTCAGAGTAGAGACTCCAAAATAAAAGCTTTAGCGCTATAGAATAGCCAAACAATTTAATATACGTCAGGTATAGACTGACGTGCAAATAATAATAATGTAGTTTATTTGAAGAGCTGGTCCTGACTTTACTGAAAAAAATGAATAGACTATGGCCTGGGAAATTCATTGGCCTTGAGAACCGCGTCCTTCCCCAAGGAAACAGAAAGACCATCCTCGTTCCCCGCGCGGGGAAAAGAAATATTTTTTCGGGTTTCCCCATTCTCCCATTACAAAGGAATTTATAAATTAAAAAAATAAAATAAATACCAAAGTGAAGAACCAGAAAAAAAAGAGAATTAATAAAAATATATAAAGTTGTGCTAGTGTTTGCTGCTAATAAACCTTGTGATGATATATTAGACGCGTTTGCTTGATGATTTATTTAATTTTATAGTTTTTGTTGAATATAGCTTTTTTAAAATTTAATATGTTTGCTTTGAATGCTAAAATAAAAAAAAATAAAGTTATTTAAAAAACAGAAACTTCTAGAAAAAAAATTTACAAAAATTGAAGCCATTAAAAATAGTATGGAAAAGCGAGAGAGCAGACAGGGAAAAAAGACAAATTTTTACAAAATGAAGTCAATTAAAAAATAGTCAAAAAAAAAATAGAAAAGTTAGAGAGTGGACAGAGATAAAAATAAAAATCTGAAAAATGACAAAATATCCCATTACAGTATTCTTTTTCGAAAAAACTTGTTTTTCGAATATTTTACTGTCGAAAAACACCGGAAATCATAAACCGTTTTTCAACTCTAATTAATCAACAAATTAACAATCAGAGTTTGTTTAGATGATTTTGCTTTTATTTTTGCTTCGTCGGACAACAGGAAAGAAATCAATGAAATAATTGAATGGTTAATGAATGTTTAGTTAGTTAATATGTATGTTGTGGTGGTGGTCGGTGAATGAAGTTATGTAGAAGAGAAAAGTTGTAAAAAAAAGTTGGGGGGAATGGAATGTGTGTCCACTTTTTTTTTTATTTTTAGCAAGTCAACGTTTGGTCTTTAAAATAAAAGATATTTTGTATCAATGTTGGGGGATCGAAAGGGGAAAAAATTAATTAAAAATAAAAGAGATAGACTAGAATTAACAGAGAAAGTCCATCTACTCCTTCAAATGTCTCAAAATAAATGATAAAAATAATAAATCAAGAAGACGAGTTTTTTGTTATTTCAACGCATTAAACGTCTTTAATCAAAAAATAAATATTAATTTTTCTCTTATCATTTAAACAATTATTTAAAACCCAAAAATAAATCCCGTCTTAAAAACAAGATAAGAAAAAAAATAAATTTAAAACCCCTTTTATTTAAGCTACTTATTGTCTTTTTCTCAAATTTAATAGAAACATGCTAGTTGGTTAAGTGCGAGCATTATGGACTCGCCCACAAAAAAGATAAGTTTCGAATCTTTTTGTGTCCCAACTTTTTTATTTCAACTTTTTTAGCTTTCTAAATTTAAAAACGCTTTTTAAAATTAAAAAAATAAATATTTTGCTATTTTTCTATCTAAAAAATATAGAGAAAAATAAATAAACTTCAAATGACCACCGATCATTAAAAAAAAAGAGGAAATCTTGTGATTCTTTTTTAATTTTTAGTAGAAAAATGTGTAATTTAAGTTAAAAATAAATATAAAATGATAAAATTAAGGCCAGATTAAAAAATCAAAAAATTAAAAGAAAAATTAATAAAGAAATACAGACGTCTCGAAAAAAGAGGAGGGGATTTTTACTTGATTAGAGACGATTGTAAAGTTTTCTCGTGTTTAGACTTTTAGAGAGAAAAAGACACGTGAAAATCATAAAATTAAAATAATAAAAACAAGGAAGTATATAATTTCTTAAGAAATTATTTAAAACCGAAAATTTAAAAATTTTCTGAAGCAAAATATAAAAGTGAAGCAGATTCAAAAATTTTGAAGCAAAAAAGACTTATGAAGCAAAAAAATAAAAAGATGAAGCAAATTGGTGATCTTAAAGCAAGAAAAGCTATTCTGAAGCAAAACAAAAATTTTGAAGCAAACCAAAGAAAATGAAGCAAAATTCAAATTTCTGAAGCAAAACACATAAGATTGAAGCAAAATTAAAAAATTGAATCAAATTTGAAGCAACAAAATTTTAAAAATATTAAAAAAATACACGTGACCGTCTAATAAAAAATATTTAAATTTTTAAGGGAAGCCGATATGTAATGAAATAGTAGAAAAATTAATAAAATAGAAAATAAAGTGCATGCATGTGATGAAACTTTTGAAATAAAAATTAAAAATTAATAAAAAGGTCAAGAGTACTTTGAAAATAAATAATTAACGTTAAAAAATAATTAAAAAATATTAAAATTAATTTTAAAAATATTAAAAATAATTTTAAACACTTGAAGCAATTTCGAAAAAAAATTTGAAGCAAAATAGACACTTGAGTCTGAGATTTTGAAAAATAAAAAAATAATTATTTTAAAAGCAAATTTTAATAAAAATATATAGAAATCAGGAAAAATAATTAAAAATAAAAGAAAAAATTAAAAAATCATCTGATATGGTGCAAAAATTATCTCTAAAACTGAAAAAAATAAAAATTAATTTCAGATGGCGCCAAACAGCAAAAAATGGTTTTAAAAAAATAAGGAAAAATTTTTTCCTACAATTTGACGATCACTAAGAAATAGAAATATATAAAAATAAAATCTAAAAAAGAGAGAAACTCCCCACAAAAAAATTTTTCTTATCTTTTATGGGAAATAAAAAAAAATAGAGAAGGAAGGCGCCATAAGATTAATTATTTTTTCTCTCATAAAATTTTGTGTTATCTGATAAAATGATAATAAAATAATAAAAATAAAAGACCAATAATTTATTAAAACGAAAAATAAAAAAAAATAAAGAAAAAAATAAAAAACAAAATAAAAAACAAAAAATGATAAATTAAATATTAGAGTCTCAAAAACTCAAAAATAAAGGTGATTTATTGAAGTTAAAATCATCTGAAATCTAGAAATGACAACTAAACTTCGATTAGACAAAAAGACAATTCAGACTCAAATGGTCTGACAATTTCCAAAAAAAATCTCAGCCTCAAAAGAACAAAAATTATTAGAAAATTTCAGACTCAAATGTTCTTTTCTATACAAAATTAATTAAAAATGCTAAAATTCACTGCTGATTATTCCAATAACCAAATATAACCACAAAATTAGCAGAAAACGAAAAAGAAGAAACGAAAAAAACAAAAAAATAACCAAAAAACAAGGGGTTGGAAAAGTGTTTCCGGCGCCGTCATGTCGACATGGTTTTCTTCAAAAAGGAGCGTTTTCTCAAATCAAAATTAGAAACAGCTGATTAGGACCACAAGATTGCTTCAGTTTAAAAAGAAAAATTAAATTGCCAACCCCTCAGAAATTTTCTTTTTAATTTTTTAAAATTTTAGTTGAAAAAAATTCAAAAATCTCTTCCACTCTCTTCAATTTGCGTTGTCTCTCATATTTGGGATAAAATGTCATTTTCTTTAATTTCTTTGACACAACGCCAAGACAATTTAAATAAAAATTCAAATCAAACATTAAATGAAGGGTTTTTAAAGAAGGACGAAGATGAAGATTTGCTTCAATTTTGCAGATATTCTCATCATCAAAAGGAAGATTGGGATCTAGAAAGTATTGAATCAACAATAGAATCTTCAATATTTTCTTCTTCTTTAATTGAATTTGATGGAAATAGAGAGAAATATTTAATTTTGGATGACTGGTTAGGCGAAAATGAACAGGCACGGATAAACGAAGAATTAATTTTTAATGAAGAGTTGCCTGAAAAAGAACCATTTTCATCATCATTTTCTTCATCATCTTCTAATTTAAATAATGATTTTTCTGATTTTTATTCATCTTCTTGTTGTTGGTCTCCCCAGTCTTTTTATTATTCTTACAATCCAAGTTCATCATCTTCCTCTTTTTCTTCCTCATCTTCAACTTCTTCATTACATGATTTTTACACTTTAAATACTTTTAAAAAACATCCAACACATTCCCAATCAAAAGAATTAGCTACAAATCAGTGCTATAAAAATCAACAAATTTCAGCTGCTTTGAGTCCTTTTCAAAAATTTCGGGTAAAAAAATAAAAAAAAAATAAAGAATAAATAGAAGAACCAAAATTTCAAGAAAAAAAATAAATAATTTTCAAAAAGCAATTCTCTCTTACTTTTAAAGAATCATTTGCTACAAATCAGACGTCGAATAGGTCAACAACAACAACGAAGAAAATTCTCTTTAAGAAATGCTGGAACAATAAGAACATCAACAAATAAGTGTAAAAATAAGGTCGAGAAGATGAAGAAAATAAATAGTAAGTCTTCAGAAAAAATAAAAAAAATTTTTTTTTAATTTTTAAAAATTTTAAGAAAAATCAACAAATACCAAAAATTTTGCTCCAATAAATAAATGGCAGGAAGAATTAGGGATTTTGTAGAGAAAATTTAAATAAGAGTGATAAATATACCCATACATTTTAAAATTTCCTGTATAAAGTTTAGAATTGAAAAAAAAATTTTTAAATTAAAAAAAAAACAGAAAAATAACCCTCGAAAATAATTATTAAATTAATTACTAGCAGTAATTTGAAAATAGTCACGAAATTTTTTAAATAATTTTTAGAAGACAATAGAAGCCCCAAAAAATAAAAAGAAACAAAAGGCCCAGAAATAAAAAAAAACTAGGACAATTTTTATAAAAAAAAATATGTCAATTAAAAAATGTTGCCCAGAGTCCTATAATTTAATTTTACAACCCTCCCCACCTTTCAATTTATACAAAATATATTTTTCTATTATTCTACGCAATCTTCCACTTCACACACACAAAAAAAGCATCTACTTGATTTTTTTAATAAATAAAAAAGAGGTTCTTTTGTTTGCAACAATTTTCGATGTTTATTATTGTCATCACTAATTATACCCAAAAAGAAAAGGTTTAGATTATTAAAAAGTTTGTCTTTCTCCCAAAGAAACTTCAAAAACTTTCTAAAAACTTCAAATGAATTTTCCAAGACTTAATTTAATTATTCTATTAATTCTAAAATTTGATGAAGTTGAACCATATATTGCATATGGTGTAGGAGGATGTACTTCATGTTGTGTTTTAAAACAAATTTACTCGATGCAAACTCCAAATTGTTGTGGAGGATGTTGTCGATGCAATCCAATGAGGTTTGTGTTTTTATTGCAAAATAAAATAGAAAAATACTGAGAAATACGGAGCAAATACAGTACAAAATAATGCAGAAAACGGAGAAAATACAGAACGAAATAATTCAGAAAATCCTGAAAAAATACAGTAATTATACTGTAAAATCCGGAATAAATACAGTACAGAATACAGTAATAACCGGAATAAATACAGTAAAAATACAATAGAAACCGGAAAGAATACAGTAACAACCGGAACAAAAACCGTAAAACAAAATAAAAAATCTGTACAACTCAAAAACCTGAAGAAATATAATAAAAACATTTTTAAGGCAATGCTCTTGTTGTAACGGCTGTTGCGGAAATAACAATGCTGCTGCTATTACTTCTTCAAATTCATGTTCACAAAGTTCAGCAACAACAAACAATAACAATTATTATTTAAATGGATGTCCATCCCCTACATATTTAATAAATCAACAAAATCCACAGCCAATACCTTTAGGAAATATTTATGGAAATAATGTTGGTTACAGTCTAGGTAGTCAACAACAACCTCAACAGCTTCAACAACCTTACAATAATTTAATCGATACTTATAATAAATTAAATATTGGAGGGTATCCTATGGCTATACCTATACAAATGCCTCCAACAGTTTATATTATTGGAAGTTTGTTTTTTGAAAAAAAATTTAAAAAAAAAGTAACTAGTTTTTAGATAATCCATTAACTGGAATAGAAGAAAAAGGAGAAAATATAACAACTCAAAAAATAAAAGAGACAACAACAACTTCTTCAAGCAGTATAACAGCTTCAACAGAAACCGAAACTACAAGTGAAGGAGGAAATACAACAGAAACAACAACTACATCAACTACGCCCCAAACAACAACAGAAGCTAAAGAACAGCAAAACACAACAACATCATCAAGTACAACAGTAACAACAGGCGGAGAGAACGAACCAAAAGTAAATAATGCAACAGAACCTGTCAAAGTAGAGAAGAGAAATAATCAACAAGGTAGACAAATACAAAAACCGGAAGGAATATAGTTAAATAAAGAAAACCGGAAAATATTAAAAATATAAAAAATCCGGAAGGAATACAGAGAAAAAATAAAAGAAAATACAATAAAATAAATATTGGAAATATTGGAAATACAAAAACCGGAAAAAATACAGTAAAAATTAAAAATACAATAATTCCGAAAAAATACAAAAATAGTAAGATAAATTTTAAAAATACAAAAATAGCAAAATAAATTTTAAAAAAATACAAAAAAATATTTAGAGGAAGAATTAGAATATCCAGAATCTTTCGAAGATGAAGAAGAAACTTCAAAAAATTTTGGTTCAACAAAAAGAAATATAATTAAAAAAAGAAGAAAAATATTAGCTGCAGCAGCCGCTGTCATTACACACAATAAAGCTACAAAATTAATTAATAATGGGTCAAAAAAGAGAAAAATGAAGAGAAAAAGGGTTGGGAAATTTAAAAATATTTTTTAAAAATTTAGAAAAATTCTAAAATAAAAAAATTAGAAAAAACTGTAAAAATAAAAAACCGGAAAAATACAGTAAAAAATAAAGCCTGAAAAATACAAGCAAAATACAAAAAACCGGAAAACATATAGTAAAAGCAATAAAAATAAATACAATGAAAATACAAAAAACGGAAGAAATACCGTAACAGTAAAAATAATTTAAAAAAACCCCAAAAATTCAAAATAAATTCTAAAAAATAAAAAAAATTCTACAAATTTTCTAAGCCTCCAAAAAAATTATTAAAAATTTTCAGAAACGTCTATTAACATCAAAAACTCAAAAAATTAATAAAAATAAATGTAATTCAACAAAACTTGCCAAAGCCATCAACATTGCATTAATTGGTGAAGACATTTCAATTGCCAAAAGATTTATTCGTCGTTCTGTTGAAAGAAAATTTGAAGGAGAAAAATTTAAAGTTTTTTGTAGTTTAAAAGAAGATGAAGAAAATGATGAATTAATTAATTTAAATATTTTTGATGGAAGAAAATTTTGCCAAATTACCAAAGGTTTGATTACTTGTGTTGTAATTTTTGATTAATTTTGTAAAAATCTGAAGGAAAAAAATTAATTTTAAAAATTATTTAAAGCATAAAAAAATTAAAATAAATATTTTTTGGATAAAAACCAAGCAAGTAAATCAAATTTAAAAAATTAAATAAAAATTAAATTAAAAAAAAATAAAGAATAATTTAAAGGATTGGATAAAATGTCGCATCATTAGAGTTTGGATTTTTAAAGACAAAAACCAAATATACTGCTTGAAAATCTTGGTTTTTGTTTTAATATGACCAGGACAGGATTTTCAAAAGTCTAAAATCATATAAACTTCAAAAAATATTTTTGCGGACAAAATTTGCGGACAGAATCCTGTAACTTCGAACAGCATGACCCTAAGACAAAAAGACCCTGAAAAATTCCAAACTCTAATCAGCCTCTCATAAAATAAATTTAAAAAAAAAACATTAAAACTGAGTGGAATATTCTCCAAAAAATTTTTTTTAAATAATTAAAAATATCAATTTAATCCAATTCAATAACTTCTGGTTCGTTCGAAACATTTCCACTAATAAAATTATTTTTATTGCTACATCCTTGTCCATTTAATGAATTAAAATCATAATTGTCTGGCTCCATTATTTTATTATGGATTTCCTTAAAATTTAAATTTTAAAAAAATTTTAAAAAAATTAATAAAATTTAAAAAACCTCATCAATCATTTCTTTACAATCCAAATAAAAATTTTTAATCATTGCTGGTGTTTTAGTTGGGATAATTTCGGCAACAATGTTTTCATCAGCATCGAATTGAATTAAAGCTTTAAAATTGAAAAAATAAAAAAATTACTTTTTAAAAATTAAAAACCATGAAAAACAGCTTGCTTCTCCCACTGGAACCATTTATGATTTATAACATTTTTGTGTTGTTTTTGTGAATTAAATGAACTTTGAGTTTTTGATAAAAATTCCAAAGCTTCAACAAAAGAGTATTTTTGACATCCTTCAAAGGATTTTTGCTTTTGGATATTTTGAATTAAACGTTTTGTGCTAGCTTGTAAAAGTTGTTGGTTTGTTACCATTTCACTTGAAAAATTAAAAAGAAATTTTTAAAAACTAAAAAAAAATTTAATTTAACCTTATTTTAGCTTCACAAACAGTTTTTCCTTTTTTAACCACAAAAAGTTGTTCTTCTCCATTTTTGTCATCATTATCATCCAAAACAGTAATTTCTTCCATTGAATCTTTAACATTCACATATCTAGCCATTTCAACAAATTCATCACAAATTTGACGCATATCTGTTGGACACTTTGGAATTTGACGTTTAGGTTCTTCTGCTGGTTGGGGAAAGACACGATGTTGACCGGTAGCTCTTAAAATGTTTAAAGAAAATTTTTAGAAAAAAAATTCAATTGCTAAAAAGCCTTGTGGGGGGTTTGACCCAGAAATCCTCTTTTAAAGACTTGAACATCTACTTGAGAAAAAATGTTACGTCTAGAAGGTTTGTTACGTCGGAAGTTACGTCTGGAAGGTTTGCTCATTTCCAAGTTTTGGACAAAAAAGACATCGCGTGTACCAGAAACCCCAACCCCCTCCTCCTCAAATATAAATAAATTAAAATAAAAAATAAACCTAAAATAAAGATTGCACGTTTTGCACACTTTCAAGCCTGTTACTGAGTATACTTTGTTTGTTACTTCTTTGCAAACCTCACAAATTTCTTCAATCACTTCTTTGCTAACTTTTCTGGGAGCAACCATTGTGTCAGAATTACTTTAAAAAATAAAAGATTACAAAAAAAATTTGTTTCAACAAAAACCTGTCAGTATCATCATCAGAGGACGAAAAAGAACAATTTGCTTCAATATCACCATAACTTCTATAATCGCCTTTAAAGTTTTGCTTCTTTTTAGTTTTGTAGTAATGCTCAACAAGTGAACCAAGTGTTTTATGTGGAAGCTGTAAAAGATAAGTTTAAAAAGAGAAAATTGACTATAATAAATAAAAGAAATTATTTAAACCCTAAAATCGTGTTATAAAATTTTAAAGAAGCTGAGAATGTCTAAAAATGAAATTGACCCCGAAGGGAATCGAACCCAGGACACAAGGAACCGAGACATATAAAAGACAGGCGACCTAACCACTCAACCACACACTATAAACACAAGAGAATTAAAAAGTGGACTGATATATTCAAGCAAAATTATAATTAAATAGACATCTAGTCAAAAACCCTAAAAAAACTGTAAAAATACCAACAATTTGTCGTACTCTAGCAAAATTCTTTCCAAAATAAATAAACGCATTGCGGAAAGCATAGGCATCATCATTAGAGAAATCTCGACTAAAAATGCTTCTGTTTTGCAATTCCAAACGAGCTTTTTCAAAATCATAGTTCAACTTGTACAAAATGAAAAGAGCCTTCAAAAACAGAAAGTAAGCTTTAAGAAGTTTAAAAATCCAAAAGAAAACCCTGTCAGGTTCAATTCCAAAATTTGTATAAGCATCAATGCAATAATTAGACAATTGGTCATCTTTAATCATTTTATGCATTTTCCAAAGACACAAATCCATAGGTGTGCTATTATAGCTATTTTGCCCTTCATCAGGTTCGGGAAGTGAAAGAACTTGAAAATTTGAACCAACTCTAATCGCAGCCCTTTTTGGAGAATTAAGAGTGTTTGTTAATGGAATTTGAGCTGAAAAGTAAAATTAGAATGATTAACGATTTTCTAAGAAAACCTTTATTAGAATCCTGTTTAATACTCCCAACTTTGTTGTTTTCACCATGTTTTTTATTATTTTGACGCTTCTTCCTTGCAATTTTTAAGTCATAAGCATTTGGAGATTTTGAATAATTTTTATATAAATTTGATGAACTTGATTGTTCTCCATTAAGATGTTGTTGTTGCTGATTGTTTGAAGGAAGCATTTTTGACAACAAAAAGCTGAAAAGAAGACAAAATGAGAAAAAATCGATAAAAAGTGATGAAGAAAACATTCAAAAACATTTTTAAATAAACGGATACAAAAATTATTGGCATTTTGATTTTTAAAATGACAATTTATCCCAACATTTAAAAGGAACATGTGAGTCTCAGCATTATTTGATAGTGAAGTTGACGGTTTTCAACGGGTTTTCGGGTTTTTCTTTAAATTTTCTTTAATTATTATCTTATTTTTTCAGTTTTAATTAGAAAAGAATGTCAGCCTGGAAAGCATACAAAGCACTTTTGACGAAAAGAGAAAATTTACAAAAAGCAATGCAAGATCCAAGAGTAAAAACAACCATAAGGTTTTTTCTTCAATTTTTCTAAATTTAAATAAAATCTTTTAAGAGCTCAAATGGCTTCTCCTGCACCACCTCTTGGACCGGCACTTGGCCAGAGAGGAGTTAATGTTGGAAATTTTTGCAAGGAGTTCAATACAGTGACGGAAAACATCAAAAACGGTTTTTTCTTTTTAAATTTTTAAAATTAAAAAAAATTATTTAATTAAAAAACAGCCACAATTTTACCTGTTACTGTCCATGTTAGACCCGACAGAACGTACGAAATTGAGATAGAGACACCTACAACAAAATGGTTGTTAATGCAAGCAGCTGGAATTCGAAAAGAAAAACAGGAAGACGGTTATTTTAAATTTAAAATTTTTTTAAAAAATTCTTTTTTTAGATGAGATTACAGGCAAACTGTCTGTTAAACACATTTATGAGATTGCTAAAATTAAATCAACTGATAAAGCAATGATTGGTGTGCCAATAAAGGTTTTTAACTTAAAATTTTTTTTTGGGATGAAATGTCCATTTTTAAATTGTTTTAAAAGGGAAATTTGCCAAATGGTCATTGAACGCGCCGCTGAAATTGGAATTAAAGTGCAGTATGAGGACTTGGACCCAGATGAATACAAACAATTTTTGGATATGCGCCGTGAAGTTGTTAAACAACAATTGGAAGAAATTGCAAAACAAGAAGCAGCGAAACTTTTGAGAATTTAAAAAAGATTTTTTAGGTTTTTTTTTGTTTTTTCTTTATTTAAATAAATCGAAAACATTTTTGTCTTAAAATCCTAAAAAAGAACGGTTATTTCCCTCAAATTATAAAGAAAATTCGAAAATTTGTTGGTTTGTTACAGTTGGTAAACTCATTGTTTGGGGGTCACAGGTTCGAACCCCACTGGTGGAAATAATTTTTTAAATTCATGAAAATCAATTTACTTATTTCTATTAATTATTTTTACGTTTTTAGTTTTGTTACAATTTTTAGAAAGTTATTTTTTACAATTTTAGTTTCTTAAAAATATCATTGTTTTTTAGTTTTTTTAAAGTCTTTTAATTATTTATCACAACCTAAAAATGTCTCCTTCTTTGCCATTTTTGTGGTTTTCCATTTTTCCATCCAATCCAATCAATTAAGAAAACGAATAGACATTTTTTGGTCAACATCAGTACGTTCCATAGCTTTACAAAATTCTTCAAAAGAAATTTTTCCATCTTTGTCGGCATCTGCTTCAGTTATTGTACGATCAGCAATGCTATCCAACTAATTAAAAAATTATTTTTTAATTATTTTTTAATTTTTTGAGACAAAAACGAGACGAAGAATTATTGGAAATTAATAAATTTTGAAAATGATTATCCCTAATAATTTAATTTTTGCGGACAAATCTTGCGGATTAATGGTATTCAGAAAATCCATGGAATTCTATAGATCAAATTTTTAAAAATACGAAGACATGTCAAGCAAAAAAATGCCTGTGCCTTGACTACGGATCAAACCCCCTTCCCTATCGCTAAAATTAAAATAAACAAAATATCCGACAAAAAATATTTTTTTTTTAAATTAAAAAAAACAACCTGATCAGGTGTAATATTAGAACCAACCATCATATTCAAAATAAATTTAAACTCATCGCGTGTAATATAACCATTTTTGTTTAAATCATACATTGAAAAAGCAACTTAAAAAAACTTTTTTTTTAATTTTTTTTAAATTCAAAAAACATTTTAATTTTTGTTCTCGGCTATTAACAATATTTGCCTTTGATTTACTCATAGGTCGAAAATGAGCAAGCACTTTAACAAATTGACGAAAATTAATACGTGCATCAGTTTCAGGGTCATTAACTCCATGATCAGTAAAAAAAGCGTCGACGATTCTGTCACCCAAAGGATTTATTGCAAGCTCAGGAATTCGAAGAAAATCTTCACGGTCTAAATAGCCACGGCCTTGAGAAAAAAGAAAAGTGGAAAAAAATTTTTTGAAAAGAAATTTTTTTTGAAATACCATGCCCAAGACAATAAATAATTAAAATTAAAAGAAATTTTTAAGAAAAACCTTGTCTGTCCAATGAAAGAAAACGACTGTACAAACGAACAATTTGGTTGCGCGAAACTAAAAAAGTATAAATAAAAATTAAATATAAAATCGAAATTTATTTAAAAACTCTGTCAGATCCTAAAAGGATATCAAAGAAAGGCGAAAAACAATTCATGCGTCTTTTACCAAAATCTAACTTTTCCCCTTTGTTCATATCCCTTAAATATCAAGATCTAGTAAAAATCCCAAGCCTAGTCAAGGAAACCCCAAAGAAACTCGAAAAATGCCTGGGCCTGACCACGAGCCAAACCCTCTATCGCTAAAATAAAAGTTAAAAAATAAACAAACATCCTGTCTCCTTTGCAGTGTCAACAATTTCTTCCTCTTGAAGCATTAAAGAAGCATTGGAGTTTCCCATTATTTGAATGTACAAATTTGAGTGAAAAGAAAATAAATTCTAAAAAATTAAATTAGAAAATTAAATTAAAAAAGTATTTGTTGATAAAAACAAAATAATAGAATAAATCGAAAAATTTTTTTATTTAACCAATTTAACCAAAGATAGTCGAAAGAGACCAAAAATCAATAAAACAATTTAAAATAAATAATTTTTTTAAGAAATCTTTAAAAAAATCTTAAAAAATAAATTTATTTAGAAGGAATACTTTGAACAGTTTTCTCATCTTCTTCCATTTTGTCATCATCAGTTGCTTCTTCATCTTCACAATAAACTTCAGAAGAATCGTCAGTCTTCATTATCGGCTAAAATAAAAATTTGAAAAAAAAATTATTTTTAAATAAAAAATAATTGAAGATTCTTTGAACGTTAAAAAATAAATTTTGAAAAATCCCTTTTAATTTTTTAATGAGAAAGAAACATAAGAAAAAGGTCTCTAAACATTAAGAAAAATGTAGGGCTCCAAGAGGATTCGAACCATCGACCAATAAAACTAATCACTACAAGAGTTAGGGACACTACCCATTCGACTAATCACGAACTCAATTGAATTTGATTTGTAAATGGTTAAAAGTAAATTTAAAAAATTAAGAAAAATAATTCATGTGAAGTAAGTCAAAAAATATTTTTTTTTGAAAATTTAAAAAATTTCAAAATTTTCTAAGGAAAAATGAAAAATTTATCTAGTGATAAATAAACTTAAAGAAAACCTTCATCAGCTTCATTATCATCTTCCTCATCGTCTGAAGATGTTGGAGGGAACATAGAATCATCCTCCTCTTCTTTCCCACTTTCATCAAATTTTTTTCCTCCTCTTTTAGTTAACAATTCACCTTCTTTTAAAAATCTTTCTGGCCATTTTCCTTTTTCTATTAAATAAGAAATATTTTCAACATCCAAAACATGTGCAATTTCTGCTTTAACTTTGTCTCCTTCTTCTATTGGCTGGGCTATAATAAAATTTCCACGTCGAACCCAAAGTGTTCTGCGGAATCTTGACGGCATACTTCTATAAAAAAATATTCTAAAAATACCCAAAATCATCAAACCAAACCAATAAATTAAAAAAACCTTACACCAAAAAATTTTCTCCATTAAAAGTCTCAACTTGATGTAAGTTGTTTCCACGAGAAGCCAAAATTTTTGCAACAAATTGTCCTTCTGTTAAATCATCTACAAGTGTTTGTATTGACTGATTTGTAATATATTTCTTTTGAGTTGTTTTTGGCATATTTTGTTGAAATATAGAACATAAATAATTTAAAATCAACTGAAAAGATTTAAAAAAAAATTTTTTTAAATAAATTCTAATAAAAAAAAAGTAAGGAGAAATAGGCAATTCCCAAAATTAAAAATATTGTTAAATAACAAATCAAATATGTAAATAAGAGCAAAATAAGTAAAAAATTTATTTCATAAATCCTTTTAAAATTTACGAAGCAGAATATAAATAAAGAGATTTAATATTCTTTGTAAACTTAATTCCTTCAAGATCTTTTGTTGTATCTCGATTGCCTAAAATATAAGGTGACAAATCATTCCAAATTTTGTCTTTATCAATCAGGGGAAAATTTTCAACAAAAAATGATGCATACTCATAATATAGTTCAAGTTCTTGCAAAGGATCATAAAAATAGCCCATACAAACACTGAAATTATTTTATAAAATAAATAATTTTTCAAAACGATAAAAAATTTCCATTGAAAAAATTTTTTAATGTAAATTTAACCAAAAAAGAAAATTAAAATATTAGATAAATTTCTGAGAATAAATTTCTTAGTAGATGAGTACTCGGAATTTTATAAATAAATATGAGCAAATCGGCTCTATCCCGTCCCTAATTAGAACGAAAAAAAAGACATTGATTAGAGGCTAAATGACTTGTAAAAAAATTTGAAAAATATACTTTTCAGCATAGAGGAAACCACCAATAAGGTGATTTGCTGTTAGATTATCTTTCTTCTGATTGTGTTCAATAGCAAAACTGCAAAGTGCACGCTTAGCCTTCCACGAACGAATATCAATATTTAAATCATGAAAATAAGCAACAATAGTTCGTTCAACACATTTCAAGACATAAAAAAGAAAAATTTTAATTAAAATTAAAAAAAAATATATACATTTTCTTCACACTCTCCAATGTCATCACATTCACCATTTTTAAGATCATTAAGAATTTTTTCACCCTCCACCAAAAACTGTTTTGCAACAAAATATTCTTCCTCAAAAATCTAAAAAATCAAAAAATAAAAATAAGTTAAATCAAACTTTTGTAAGTTTCAAAGATTTGGGTCTAACAGCATTTAAAACGTTTTGAACTTCTTTAAAGGCAATTTGTTTCTCTTTAATTGCATAAAAATGTGCAGCGTCGGAAATGCATCTGAAACTAATGGAAAACTTATAAATCGAATAAAATTAAAAAAATAAACCTAAATTTCTTCATTGTAAAAAGCGGAATAAATGAACGCGAAAGACGTTGCATTTTATATTCTATATTTCTATTAAAAAATTAATAGAATAAATTAATAAAAATAATTATTGTACAAAAAACAAAAAATAATAATAAAATAGAAAACTCTTAAAAATTTATAAATTATTTAGAAAAAATAAAACAAAAATAGAATAAGAGAATATTTTGCTAAAAATAATTAAGACACGTATTGAAAATTAAAAATTAGAATCACAAAAGTCAAAATAAAAGTCAAAGTCTGAAGATCTTTTCTATAAAAAATAAGAGACCATGCACATAGAAACTCGTTTGAATTTAAAAAAATAATGAGAATTTAAAAAAATGAAAGATACATTTTTGTATAAGGCAAGATAAAAATAAACTGAGATTTAAAAACTTAAAAACAATAAATACAAATTAATCACTTCCAAATCAAATGACTACATATTTTCCGTATTTCTTTGTAATAGATACACCTCTTAGACCATTTTTTGTATCTTTTTTGTCTAAAAAATAAGGCTCCAAATGATACCATATTTTGTTTTTGTCGATAAGAGGGAATTCTTGAATGAATATAATAATCTCATCATAATACATTTTAATCTCGTGCTCAGACAAATAAAAGTTGTAAAAATTTTTATGACACCTGTATAAAAGAAAAGAGGGATTAAAATAATATTGGGAATGTTGAATTATTGGGAATTTTGCTGGGAATTTTGAAATTTGCGACTCCTTTTTTGCTTTCTCCCAATTCCCTTTTTATTAATCCCCTAAGGATAGAAAATGGGGACAAATAATCAGAGATTTCAAAGAAATAAAAATTTGAATGATTTTTTGTTACCTTTCTGCCTGAGTAAATGCAATACTAAGCTTCTTGTCTAATTGTAAGTGAAGTGCGGAAAATACGACAAATGCTCTTACAGAGCGATGGCTAAGAAGCAAAATGTCAAAATTCACAAAAAAGCTCTTCACTGTATTTGCACATGCTCCCCACAACTAAAATATAAATGGTAGATATTTTTGTTATTAATTAAAAAATAAACCATTTCACCACCAACAGCAAGATTAAGCTCAGAAGCAGTAAATAAATAAGCATTAGACAATTCCAGAAATTTCCAAGCATTGTACACTTAAAGGAAAGTGATAAACTTATTGTTAAACAGTTTAAGAAATTACCTTGTATTAGATTCCCCATAAAAGCCGCACCAAGAGCAACGGCAGCATCAGAAGAAACCAGATTATTTGGCTCTTTACCGAAAACTTTTTTCACCAAGTTTATAACCTTGTAATTTGAATAAATCAGAATATAATAAATTTAAAAGCAAAAAACCATCGGCGCTCGAGCCATCCCTCCAACAAGCACAACAGCATAAATGTTAAACGGCTTGACTTTAGCGTCATACATCGCACTTTCACACGGTTTGATAATTCCTTTGATCATATCTGCTGACAGTTGTTCAAATTTAGAACGGGATAATTTTACGTGCGTGTGTATGTTGTTCAAAGGAATATGAAGGTTGATGTCAATTTTATCGGCAATTGACAGCTCACATTTTGCCTTTTCAGCAGCCTCCCGGATGAGTTGCATAGCCACAAGATCCTTAAAACAAAATCATAAAAATTTATTCTAAAAACTCAAAAAACCTTGGTCAAATCAAATTTATTCTTTTGTCGAAATTCAGAAACAATATGATGAGCAATAACGTTATCGAAGTCTGCACCGCCAAATGATGATCCACTTCTAGACATGATCGTAAAAAAACCTTTCTCAATCTCAAGGATGGAGAAATTAAAATTTGCTCCACCAATATCAAAGATCGCTACACTAAAATTAATTCTATTTAAAGATTAGTTTAATAAAAGCATACATTTTTCGTTCAAAGACAGGAAAATCAAACGCCATTGCTGCAGCAATGGGCTCATCCAAAACACGCAAAACTCGTAATCCAGCAAGTTGTCCAGCTTCTTCAGTTGCTTGACGTTGAGAGTCGTTAAAATTTGCTGGAACGGTGAGGACCGCGTTTGTAGCACTTGTTTTAAGATAGTTTTCCGCAGTCTTTTTCATCTTCATTAAAATAAATGCTCCAATTTGTGAAGGTGAATAGAGTTGGCCCTGTGCTTCAACCCAAGCATCACCATGAGAATTCACAATTTTGTAAGGAACAGTTTTACTGCAAATAAATGAAATATTAATTGAAAAAAGTAAAAAGCATACCGGAACTTTTGCACCTCCGAATCATCGAACTTCCGTCCAATTAATTGTTTAATCCCAAAAATAGTGTTTTGACTATTTAGAAAAGATTGTTCAACTGCTGGAGCACCAACTAAAACTTCTCTTTTTGTGAAGGCAACAACTGATGGAGTAAAACGGGAACCTTCATCATCAGTGATAAGCTTAAAATTTTAAAAATTTAATTCTAAAAAACTTATTAAAAAAAACCATTGGTTTTCCATTTTTAACTATTGAAACAGAAGAGTTTGTAAATCCTAAATCTATTCCAACAACGGGTCCTTGTAAAGCACTACTTTAAAAGAAAAAAGAGTAAATGAAAATAAAAAATAGAATTTACCAAAAATTTTTTGCGGAAGAGTAGAAAAAAGATGGACGTAAAAATTTAGCCATTTTACAACACTGAAGAACTTTCACAGTTAAATTGAAGAAACCCTAAAAATTGGAAACAACGAAGAATTAAGACTGCAGTAAAAAGAAAAGTTTTTTTTGTTAAATCTATAAATCTCTAATACTCTCTAAATGTTCTATAATATTTTCTTCTTGAAAAAGATGTTTCGAGACCAAATAAAATTTTAGCCGTTTTGTAGCGGAGTTTCGATTTCTGGAATTTTCTATTTTCTTGAATATTCGAGTTTCTTTATGAGAATCATTGAAAAACTTACCTCTTTCTTTTAATATTTTCCAATATTTAAGGTCAAAAAATTAAAAATCAACTTTAATTGATTGAAAAACAAATGAATGCCCACTATGTTGCATCAGCTAATGAATTTCCTATAAACATCAAGACTGCTTATGGAATTTCAAAAATACAGGTTTTCTAATAAATTTAAAAGTCTTAACTTTCAAAAATTTTTTTAAAAAGTTTTCCAACGATGTTACAAGAAGATTGCTTGCAGTTTCTACTTGGGATGGATTTGTTCGAATTGTTGATGTAACAAATCCTGGCTCTCCTCAGGATATGAGGACGTATTATCATTCAAAATCGGTTCTTAGCTGTTCATTTATTGTAAGATTAATTTTAAGCTTTTAAATTTCTATTTGGAAATTTTCTTAAAGGATTCAACCAAAGTTGTCAGTGGCGGACTTGACGAAGTTGTTAAAGTTTGCGATTTGGAATCTGCTAGAGGTTTTTTTAAATTATTATTTCTTACTTTAATATAATTTAAATTATAGAAACAGTAATGGGTCAACATTCCAATGCTGTTAGATGTTTAGAATTTTGTAATACAATGAGGGTTGCTGTGTCCGGTGGATGGGATAATATGTTAAAGGTTTTTTTAATTAATATTTTTAAAGGAATTTTTAAATAAATTATATTTTTTATCAAGGGGAAGAATTCCGGTTTCAGTTTAGTCAACCACCTCATATAACATTTTAACTACCATAAAACCAGTAATTTAACGTTAAAAAATAATCTTTCCTCTAGGTCTTTCTTTTGTTGAGTGGTCTCCCTTTACACGCCGACTCCCTTTATTTCTTCCTTAAGCTCATTTTCATTTAGAAATTTTTTCTAATGTTCTCTGATTTTTAAAAAAAAATTTTCCCAAAATTTTTTTTACTAGATTTGGGATATCCGTGCCTTAATGCCTGTCAATTCAATGGATTGTGGTGATAAGGTTTATGCTCTCGACGTAATTGACAATCGTGCTGTTGTTGGAACAAAAGACAGGCGTGTACTAGTTTGGGATGTCCGGAGCATGAAAACGCCTCTACAAGTGCGAGAATCGCCTTTAAAGGCATTAAAATAATTTTTAAAAATTAAAAAAAAATTTCTCCTTTTCCCAGTTCCAAACTCGTTGCATAAAATGTTTTCCTTCAGGAGAAGCATTTGTTTTATCATCAATTGAAGGTCGTGTAGCTGTTGAGTATTTTGATATGGACCCAGAAGTGCAAAAAGGAAAGGTACAAAATTCTAAAAAAAATTTTTAAGAATTTTTTTATTTTTCTAGTACGCCTTCAAATGCCATCGAGTAAAAGAAGAGGTTAATGAATTAATTTATCCAGTTAATGCAATAGCTTTTCATCCAATTCATCGAACTTTTGCGACTGGTGGAAGTGATGCAATTGTTAATATGTGGGATCCGTTTAATCGAAAAAGGTTTTTTTTGAAAAAAATTTTTTTATTTAATTTTTTTATTTTTAGACTTTGCCAGTTTCGGAGGTTAAAAATTTTAAAAAATTTTTAAAAATTCTATTTTCCTAAAGGTTCCCAAGCTCAGTTGTTAGTCTATCCTTTTCACCAGAAGGCACACTTTTAGCTATAGCCAGTACTTATATGTATGAGGAAGAAAGGGATGATCCCGCTTCGATACCAGAAAGTGCTCTTGCTATAAGGCGAATGACAGACATTGAAGTTCGACCAAAATAAAGAAAAAAATTGTTTGAAGGATCTCTCTTATTGATTTTTCTTGTTTTTCAATTTTACATTTTTTAATTTTATTTTAAATTAAAATTAAATTAATTTTTACATTTCCCTTCTTATTTTTAGAATTTAATTAAACCCAAAAAACTAGTTAAATTAAAAAAACAGAAAAAACAAAAAAGGGGCAAATAAAAACAATAAAATCACACACAAAAAATTCACACAAACCTTTAAAGTTTTCCGTTCTTTCATTCAACAATTTTAACAATTTTTCCAATTCCAATAGTTTTGCCTTCATCACGCAACATAAAACGTCCCATTTGTGCAAAATTTTTAAAAAGATCCATACAAAATTGTTCTGTTGATTCTAACCTTAAAATACATTTATCGTCTTGTTTGACAAATCTTGCAGGTTTTTTGCTGTTTGGGTCTTTTTTATCGATTGTGCCGATTACATGCTGAAAAACAAAAATATTAGGATGGAGTTTTTTTAAATTTAAATCCGATCCCGTCAAGAAACGGACTAATCCGAAGAACAAATAGACTGAAAACAAAAGCCTTTTAGATCTAGGACGCCAAAATTGTATTGCCATACAATCGTGGTCTCGACTGGGTATGCAAGAACTTGACTAGTCAGCCTATACAGTTTTAATATGGAAAAAGGTATTCGAAAAACCTTTCGCTCTACTTAAAAACATTATTCAACCCTCTGTAAAAAAATCAAAATTATTCTAAAACAAAAACCTTAACAGTAATCTCTTCAATAGCTTCGTGTATATGCAAAACACAAGTAAAACCAGATGTAATGATTGATTTATAATCCAAAATTACAACCTTTAAAAATCGTTTTAAAAAATTCTAAAAAATCAAAAGAAAACCTCAGCATCAAAAACACGCCCAACAGGGCAAGGCCTATCAGTCGAACAAAGAACAAAACCTGACATAATATCGGTGTCTTCAACTCCTTTCAATTTTAACTGAAAACTATCCCCAGCATAAACTTGGTCAGTCTCTGTTTCGTTGACGTGACAAGAAAGCACTTGGACGGGCATTCGATTTGGCATCAACAACATCTGTTGACCTTTTGTTATCATTCCTGATTCTAATTTGCCGACTATAATGGTGCCCATATCCTAAAATAATTTTTGGTTTTTAATGATTTGTAAAAGAAAAATTTCAATAAGCATCATGAAGTGAATGATTTGGGAGGAACAAGAGGAAAAAGTTTTTGCAACGAACTACAATTTACGTAGACATGAGAGATTGGACATTCTTTTTGTCCGATAATTAGGTTTTTGGTCCTAGAGGAGAAAGTCTAGTCTTATTAAAAAATCCAATTTTACCGAGAACTTATTTGCAACAATAGCCCTAGTCGGCCCTTCAAAATCTCGCTTAATTGGCGGCAAGGCATCTAGATAATCCAAAAAGCAAAGGCCAGTATACCAATTACATATATCAGCAGAAGGTCGTTCTTTTAAGAAAGCTCCAGTTAAACCAGAACAAGGCATGTAAGTAAAATCTTGTTTTGGGAAGCCACATTTGCGGAGATATGGAGTTAATTTTTCTTGAATCTTAAAAAATTGAATTATAAAAACTTCCAAATAAAAATCTTAGAAACCTCGTTGTACCGGCCAACATCCCAATTAACTGTTGGATCATCCATTTTATTAACCAAGATAATCATATGCTTCACTCCAATCGTTTTAGCCAACATTGCATGCTCACGGGTTTGACCGCCCCTGTCGAAGCCTGTTTCGAATTCGCCACGGCGAGCACTGATGACCTGAAATTCATTTATAGAATAGTTTAGCATGAGAAAATGGTCTTAGAAACATTATTAAAGAGTTCTAGTAGGGCCCCTCGTTTCGAAAATTTCCATGAATTTTAGAAATTTAACATAAAATCGTTACCAAAACAGCAATATCTGCTTGTGCAGCACCAGAAATCATGTTTGGGACAAAAGATTTATGCCCAGGAGCATCCAGGATTGCAAAATGCTTCTTTTCTGTTTCAAAATAGGCGCGTCCACACTCAACTGTTTTTCCTTTCTCGCGTTCTTCCTCGTCTGTTTGAAGCAAAAATTATGATTTTAAATGAGCAAACTTATAAACAAACTTGTATCCAATGCCCATGATAAATACCAACTCTCACGGCCCTTTTCTTTTGCTTCTTTCTCATATTTCTCCAAAGTTCTTTTATCAACCATTCCAGTCAAATACATCAGTTGACCTCCTATAGTTGATTTTCCAGCATCGACGTGTCCAATAAAGACAATATTAACACGTTCTTTTCGAGCTTCGGTGGTCATCTACAATCTAAAAAGAATTTACTTTTAAAACAAATACAGGAAAAAGAAAAATCTAAAAACCTGGTCAAGTTTAAAAATAAATGAACTTTGCCCCAAATTTTAAATAAAAAATTAATTAAACATTATGCCAAAATTTTACAACGAAAAGATACTGTAGAATTTGCGAGAAAGCTTTGAAACGAAGAGATAGAGAGAAATATGCAAATTTTCTGTTATTTCTCGAATTTTCTATGGGTACGTACCGCGGTACTTTTTCGTGATTTTTTTCATTTTTTTTTCATTTTTTTCATGTTTTTTATTATTTTATTCGTTTCATTCGTTATTTTCAATGTTTCCCTGCATGCGCGCACTAAAAATTAAAAAAAAATCTAAAAAATTTAAAATGAGTTTTTTCAAGTCTACTAATTTTTCAAAATTCAGGCCCTCTCTTCATGGAAGTGGCTGATGGTGGTGTGTGGTTGATTTTGATTGTTTAAATAAAAAATTTAAACTTTTTATCATTTAAAGGCTGGCCCTGCAACTTCAATGGATGGCATGGCATGCCTTAACTTTTTTGAATGATGATGTTTCTCTTTCAGCTCTACATGGAGCTCAAGATGGAGCAATGGAATGGATGGTGGCACCGCTCCATGGCTGTGTTTGGAGGTTTATTTTTTGATTTGAATGAATTTTTAAAAATATTTTTTTGAAGGCTCTACAGCTCCAACATCAATGGCAAGGCGCGTCTTTTTAAACCAATGATGATTTTCAATTCAGATGTTCAATGGATGGTGGCCCTGTTCAATGGATGGTGGCAATGATGCATGGCCTTGTTGTGTGGTGGTGGGGGTTTTTTTTAAAGTTTTGGGGTAAATGGGGAGGGGGGTTTTTTTTAAAGATGTGATGCAGCTGGTGGTGGCATGCTGCTGCTCTTGTTGGCTTGGTGGCCTGTGGATGGTGGTTGCTGCTTCTACTCTACGGCTTATTTTTTTTAATTTTTTTAGAACAAATATTATTTTTTATTTTAGATCAACTTTTGTTCATGGATGGTGGCCTGGATGCTTCAATGGATGGACTGGTGGTGCAATGGACTGGATGGGGGCATGGAAGCCCTGGTGGTGGGGTGTTTTTTTAAATTTTTAAAATTAAAAAAAAATGTGGGGGAGGGTGTTTTAAGATAGGTGATGGTGGCCTGCTCTGCTCCTCTGGATGGTGGATGGCCTCTGGTGGCCTTGGCTCTTCTCTTCAATTGGCTCTTTTGGTACGTTTAAACTTTCATTTTAGAAAAATTAAAAATTTATAAAATAAATTGCAAAAACGCGCGCGTCCTGCTTTCTTCCTTTTTTTTTTATATTTTTTTTTGTCTTTGTCCATTGTTGTCTTTTGTCTTGACTTTCTTTTTTTTTCACTAATTGCATTTTTTGAAAAGTTTTAAGTAGGTTGGAAAATGGATGGATGTTGGACTGGCATGGGTGGCACGAAGAATGGATGAACCTTCACTGCTGATGTTGGGTGAATCAATTTTTGAGGTAAATGATCGATAACTAGTTAAATAATCAATAATTCAACAGAGAGCGCTTCTGGAAAAAATTCGAGTAGAGGGGTCGCTTCGCTCCTTCGTCTTGAAATTTTAAATTTTTTGGCATTCTGTTTATTTAGGATATTTTGTCATTTATTAGAGACTGAGGAAAAATGAGAGAATGCAGAGAAACTTTTTGTTTACTTCACTTGACATTAGAGTCTGGGGTATTTTTTGTCGTTCCTCGAGATTGTTGTGGGGTTTTAAGTTCTGCGGTCGATATCTTTGTCTTTCTTTGCTGCGTCTGATACGTCTCTTCATCTTTTGATTCACACACGAAAGCAAAACACTTAGAAAAGTTCGAAAAGTTGCTGAGAAATACTGAATCGATATCCTGTGGCTGCCAACTTTTTTCCCTCCCCAAAATCAATTGAAACAAAAATATCAAAATAAAAAGCTTTATCAAATTCTCAAAATATTATAAGCTTGAATTAAATAAAAACAAAATTAAACATCAAAAACCTTTAAAAATAATCAGTCACTCTTCTTTGTCTGTTTCATTTTCTTTCGTTCAAGAAGACGTTCTCTCAGCGATTCCTCATCTTCAAATTCCATTTTTGGCATCTTTTGAGGCTTTTCTTCACTTAAAGAGACTGAACTGATGTCCATTGGTGTCGTAGAAGACCCTTCTGAGAAAATAGATTTTAATATTTTTAAAATTAATAAAAAACAAACCACTTGTATTTGTACGAGTTGATGGTGGTTCATCTGTTGAAACTTCTTTTTTCACTTTTTTTAGTGACTGCTTCCCATCTGAAGATCTTTTGATCTTTTTACTGCCTTTCTCCTTTAAAATAAAAATTTAAAAAATTATTTTCCTAACAAAAAACCTCTTTCTCCACCTTCTCTTTTGGTGACCGACTTCTCTTTTTCTCCTTTTTTGAAGGTGAACGACTTCTTTTTCGTTCCTTTTTTGAAGAAGAGCCGCTCTTGTCTTTGTCTTTCTTCTCGTCTTTACGACTGCTTCGTTCCTTCTCCTTTTCTCTAGAAAAAAGAAAAATACTTCTGGATCGTAATCGGGATTTTTAAGGTCCCCATCGAAGTCAAAAACTAAATCACACAAACCTCTCTCGCTTTGGTGCTTTCCCGCTGTTCTCCCTCTTCACAGAACGTGAACGACTTCGTCTATTTTTGCGATCACGGCTCGGTGAACGTCTCCTCCTACTCGATGAACGTCTTCGCCGACTAGTTGAACGTCGTCGACTAGAAGGACTTCTCCGTCGACTTCTACTTCTACTTCGCCTTCGAGAACGGGAACGTCGCCGACGGTAATAGGATGAAGAGCGACTTCGGGAACGACGACGTAAACGCCTTGGACTTCGACTGCGTGTACTGCGCGTTCTTAAAAAATTTTAATTTCTTAAAAATAAAGAAAAAATAAAACCTAGAGCGAGTCCGTATAGGTAATGTCGAAGGAATCCCTGCCATCTGCATGGGAGAAGGAACTGATGCCAATGCACCAGATTTGGAGGGAGAATAACCACGACCTTAAAAATATTTTTTAATTAAATCAAAAAGTTTAACCTATTTCGCCTGTATTCGCAACAGCACCACCTCGAATCGCCTCCTCAACTTCTTCCAATGATTGCTCGGCCGTTTTTCGTTGTGGCTTAATTATTGCGACTTTGGAATGTTGAATTCTTTAAAAACAAAATTTTTCTTCAAAATTTTAAAAAGAAAAAACCTTAAAGTTCTTCCTTGAAATTCAAGGCTGTCACTATTTTGTAATGCTAGAGGAACAGAAGATTGTTGTGAAAATTCAATATAAGCATAATCACAGGGTAATTGGTCGTTTCCTGCAGCCATACGCAGATACATCACCTGAATGATTTTTCTTGATTGAATAAAATGGGACAGTTAGAAGCATTTCTCCTAGGGAAAATAGCTGGGGAGAAGATCTCTTTGAGAGCTCCCAAAGACTGTGAACCCTAGACTGTGGAGTTTTTTGAAATATTCTAAAAGTTCATCATTTCATCAGTTCTCGATGGAGTGGTAACATAAAGGGAATTCACGGAAAAATTTTTTGACCATCCCCTCTGAAATAAAAATTTTTTAGCCCTATGCCTGTCTACGAAACGACCTAACAAAAAATTAAAAAGAAAACCTCTCCAATAGAAGCATTAACAAAATTAAGAAGTTCTTCTCCATCACACCCTTTAGGTAAATTACCAATATAAACAGTTCGTCGAATTTCTTCAACTTTTGCAGGTTCAGTAGTTGGAGGAAGTGGTGGATAGGCAGGAAGCCCAAGAGCCGTTAAATTTGGATCGACCGTTACAATCTTTGAAAAAAATTTAAAAAATAAAAATAAATTAAAAAACCATTTTCTGTCCCTCCCCCATCTCTTGTACTTGATTACTGATGTGTGGGGGCAATTGGCGTTGGCCTGGTAAAGCAAGGGAACCGTTCTGTATTGCAGTTTCTTCATCAGGGATTTCATCTATAAAAATAAGATAAAAATTTAAAAAAATTTCTTGAAGGAAGAGCCGTTGGGATGAAATGTCCAAAAGTCAGATTTAATGGTTTTCACTGAAAGGCACCCAAAAGTCAAAACAATTAGGCAAAAATAAAACACAAAATCCCCTCTAGCACCCCAACAAATTTTAATTTTTCTAAAAATTAAAATTCATTTTCTTAAAGACTAACTTGACTGTCCCTGAACACAAATAAGCGCTCTATCAAGAAAAACAGTATTTGTAAGATGCTGTCCAACCTCAACACTTCTCTCATCATCAAACTTAATAAAAGCAAATTTTGGTTGTTGGCTGGATTGTGTAAGAGAAAAATCGGAAGGATAAAGCTTTAAAAATAGAAAATTTTAAAAAATTAAAAAATAAATTTTAAAAAACCTTAAAATCATCAATTCTTCCAATATAAGCAAATAATGTTTGAATTTGTTCTTTGGTTGCTGCTGGTGAAATATTGCTGACATTTAAAACGCGTATACCCATTGTTTGTGTTTTTTAAATGATTCTGAAAGAATAAAAAATAAGAAGGAGAAAGAAGGATAAAGAAGATAATTAAGGCAGTGATTTAATAAAAAAATTTAGATTCAAGCCTGGCCAGAAAATTTTCAGAAATTTCCTAAAAAATTTGCCTTTTGAGTCTCGGGCTTGACTAATTCTTGCTGATTTATATTCTTTTTTTGGTTCGTTTTCAATACAGATTAACAACTTTTTTGTTTTATTTAGATACTTGCGCTTAACACTGACATCAAAATGATAAGATGTTTGCGTCCATCTTTCAACCGTTTTTCAGTTAGGAACTTAAGGTTAATTTATTATATATTTTTTTTAATCTTTATTTTTTCTTTTAAAGAAGTAAATTACGAGGACCTGTTATTGGAATTAATTTTGGGTTTACAAATTCTTCTGTTGCAATTTTAGAAGATCGAAAAGCAAAGGTTTTTTAATAAATATTTTTCTTTAATTTCTCAAAATTTTAAGATTTTAAAGAATTCTGAAGGTTCTCGTTTAACTCCATCAGTCGTTGCCTTTACAAAAGATGACAGGATTTTAGTTGGCGCCCCAGCACTTAGACAATCTTTTTTAAATAGTCAAAACACTATTTTTGGTGTTAAACGATTAATTGGCCGGGAATATAATGATAAAGATGTTCAGGATTTTAGGTAAGAAATTTTATTTTAGTTTCTATTCCCCTCGTTCCTAAAATTTTATTTTTTTGGATTTGCCTAATTTTTGTTCCATAATTCATTTTTAACTATTTTTCTTTATACTAAAGACATTCCATACAAAATTGTGAAGGCTTCTAATGGCTATGCTTGGATTGAGGCACATGGCAACATTTATTCACCTCCACAAATTGCCTCTTTTATTCTAACGAAGTTAAGAAAAACGGCTGAAAATTATTTAAACAAAAAAGTTGTCGAAGCAATAATTACAGTTCATGCTTATTTTAATGATTCTCAACGTGACTTTATTATACATGCTTGTAAACTTGCTAATATAAAAGTTTTGAGTGTTTTCAATGAACCTACTGCTGCAGCTTTTGCTTATGGTTTATGTTCCACGTTAGTGAAATTAAAATTTATATATTTTATGTGACGTTTTCTGTCTCCAGAAACCTTGGAGGGGTGTTTTTCAGAAAAAGTGATTTTTACATCTTTCTTTTCACATTTTTCTTTTTCCAGAGAAATTTTCTTTTCCTCAAAATTTTCAACCTTTTTCAGTACTGTTGTCTTCAATCTGGGTGGAGGCACACTTGAACTCTCTATTCTAAAGTCAGAAAATGATGATTATGAGGTCATATCCACATTTGGCGATTCTTTCCTTGGAGGTGTAAATTTTGACAATGCTATTGTTAAGTATCTTGTTGGTGAATTTAAACGTGAAAATGGAATTGATTTAACCCAGGTTTTCTTTTAATCTTATAGTTAAAGTTCTTTAAAAAATTTAAGGACCCAAAGGCAATGCAACGCTTACGTGAAGCAGCTGAAAAAGCGAAATGTGAACTTTCTAGTTCTTTTCAAACTGAAATTATTATTCCTTACATTTCTGTGGAAACTGGTGGACCAAAGCATTTGAAGATCAGTTTGTCTCGTTCCAAATTTGAAGAATTGACTGCTAATTTGATTCAACGGATCGAAGAACTTTGTAAAAAAGCAATGGAAAATGCTAAATTAGAACCTGATACTTATGAGGTTTTGCTTGTTGGTGGAATGACTAGAATGCCAAAGGTTTATTTTATCTAGTTTATTGAATTTTATTCATAAAATTTCAAACAGATTCAACAAATTGTTGAACAAATTTTTGGAAAAAAACCATACGTTCCTGAAATCGATGAATGCTCTGTAACTGGTGCAATTGCACTCAAAGACGAAACAGCTTTATTTAAAGACGGAACTATTATAGAAAAAGATGAATTAGTTCCAAGTGGAGTATTATATTTGGGTGTACATTCCGGAGATATTAACTACGTAAATGGGCAAAGAATAACTACAAAAAATTTTGCAGAGGTTTTTTTTGTATATTTTTATGCTTTATTCCTATTAAAAAGGGGAGACGGCTCTTCGATGAAGATTGGGTGGAAATTGGTGCTGTGGTCCACCACCTACCGCCATATGGGTGTTTTCAATTTTTTTCTCATAATTGTAAATATCACAGCTCATTTTAAAACATCAAAATACGGGTATACGGGTCCCTTCATGACAAATACACTTTTGATTCCCTAAATAAATTTGAACGCGCTTCCAAAACTCTTCAAGAACTTCCAAAACTTACTAAACATTTTGTCGTTTCCTTTCAATTTCTCCCTTTTCCCTCAATATACCTGTATTTCTAATAAATTTTTTTTATTCTTTTAGGCTTCACAAAAACTTTATTATGTAAGAAGAAAAATCGATGATGGGGACGATGAAGACAATAGAAAAATGGTATTCTTTTTTTATTTCTTAATAATTTTATTAAGTTTTTTTTAGCTTATGGAATCAATTATGGAAAAAAATTTTATTAAAGAATTTTAGTCTAAAATTCATATTGATATTAAATCAACCAATGCTGTAAAAGCATTAGGTTTTTTCTTATTTGACAAGGTGCGGTGTCATAAATATAATCTTGCTAGTTTTTGGCACATCTATAACCTCTTCTCTGGTGGTTCTCCAATGTAATTTTTATAACTTTTTTTTTAAGTTGATTAAATTTTCACAGGAGCTAAAATTTTTGGGTACCTATCGAAGATTTTCTGAGGTCAGAAAAGACCCATTGAAAAGACACACCCCGATTTTTGAATTTTAAAAATATTCTTTACTTAATAAACTGTAATTTTCATCAATTTTAAGTGAAGATTTTTATGGAAATCGTTATGAAGTAACAAAAAAATGTACGATTCAGCAGCTGATTTTGTAAGAGATTTTCCTTACAACGAAGATTTATTATCAGTGAAGGCAGCTCTTATTCCATATTTATTAAGAATTAAAAATTTTGAAAAAGAGTTTGGAGATAAAACAATTAAATTTAAAAGAATTAATAAAAATATTAATATTAGACATTTGCTTAAAAAATATATTTTTAAAAATAAGCAATGCAGAAGAAGAAATCAAAAACGTCAAAAATTGATATTGTTTGAAACATTTGAAGAAAAAGAAGCTGAAGAAAGAAGGTATTCCTCAGCATGTGAAGAAAAAAAATGGGAAGAAGAAGAAGAATTCAAAGAAGAGGAAGAAGAAGAGGAAGAAGAAGAGGAATGGGAAGAAGAGGAATTCAAAGAAGAGGAAGAAAAAGAAAAGTGTTGAAGTGATTGTTCATATTGATTTGCAACACATTTTAAATTATTTAAAATATTAGAGCGATATTTGCGGACTAATATTTGCGGACACACCCACATCATGTTTTCTTTTCCCTGTTTTAAATAGAATTTAGCTTTTGTCGGCTGTCTGTCTGTCCGCATTTATTTTTATTTAATTTAAACAAAAAAAACAGCCTACCTCAATAATTTACTCAATAATTTATTATCTCTTTTTAATCACCATTATCTTTTAATAAATTTTATATTGTTTTTAAATACTAGTTTAATTTTATTTGAAGGTTTTTTAACCATATTATAAATATTTTAACATTTTTTGAATAATTAAATAATTTTTACTATTCCGATTTTTAGGGTTTCTTCAATTTAATGGTGAAAGTTCTTCAGTGTTGTAAAATGGCTAAATTTTTACGTCCATCTTTTTTCTACTCTTCCGCAAAAAATTTTTGGTAAATTCTATTTTTTATTTTCATTTACTCTTTTTTCTTTTAAAGTAGTGCTTTACAAGGACCCGTTGTTGGAATAGATTTAGGATTTACAAACTCTTCTGTTTCAATAGTTAAAAATGGAAAACCAATGGTTTTTTTTAATAAGTTTTTTAGAATTAAATTTTTAAAATTTTAAGCTTATCACTGATGATGAAGGTTCCCGTTTTACTCCATCAGTTGTTGCCTTCACAAAAAG
The DNA here is from genome assembly GCA_000172435.1 of Meloidogyne hapla. Taxonomy (NCBI): domain Eukaryota; kingdom Metazoa; phylum Nematoda; class Chromadorea; order Rhabditida; family Meloidogynidae; genus Meloidogyne; species Meloidogyne hapla. Next base: position 218,406 of record ABLG01000119.1, on the reverse strand, counting down.
AGAAGTTTTAGTTGGTGCTCCAGCAGTTGAACAATCTTTTCTAAATAGTCAAAACACTATTTTTGGGATTAAACAATTAATTGGACGGAAGTTCGATGATTCGGAGGTGCAAAAGTTCCGGTATGCTTTTTACTTTTTTCAATTAATATTTCATTTATTTGCAGTAAAACTGTTCCTTACAAAATTGTGAATTCTCATGGTGATGCTTGGGTTGAAGCACAGGGCCAACTCTATTCACCTTCACAAATTGGAGCATTTATTTTAATGAAGATGAAAAAGACTGCGGAAAACTATCTTAAAACAAGTGCTACAAACGCGGTCCTCACCGTTCCAGCAAATTTTAACGACTCTCAACGTCAAGCAACTGAAGAAGCTGGACAACTTGCTGGATTACGAGTTTTGCGTGTTTTGGATGAGCCCATTGCTGCAGCAATGGCGTTTGATTTTCCTGTCTTTGAACGAAAAATGTATGCTTTTATTAAACTAATCTTTAAATAGAATTAATTTTAGTGTAGCGATCTTTGATATTGGTGGAGCAAATTTTAATTTCTCCATCCTTGAGATTGAGAAAGGTTTTTTTACGATCATGTCTAGAAGTGGATCATCATTTGGCGGTGCAGACTTCGATAACGTTATTGCTCATCATTACAAGAATTGGCTGAATATTGTAAATATGCAGCATTTTTTGTTAAAAATTTTCCACTGATTGATAAAGACAAAATTTGGAATGATTTGTCACCTTATGTTGAAGGCAATCGAGATACAACAAAAGATCTTGAAGGAATTAAGTTTGAAAAGAATATTAATTCTCCTTATTTGTATTCTGCTTCGTTAATTTTAAAAGGATTTATGAAATAAAATTTTTTATTAATTTTGATTTTATTTTAAATTTAATTTGTTATTTAACAAAATTTCTATTTTTAAATTTTGTGCCCCTGAAGAAACTAGAAAATCGCAAAAAGCAAGAAATATTTTGCTTTGGACTGGCAAGATTTTTTAGCACCGAAACATCCTTTTTAGCGTAAGAAAATATAAAGGAATAAAAGGAGAGTGGAAGAGATATCTGTTATGAAAGAAACTTCTAAATTGTTCTATTTGTTCTTTTTCCTTGTGGGGGTTGTCTTTTATTTTTTTTATTAATTCATGTTTTTCTAATTGACCTAATTATGTTATAATTTATGTTTTATAGATTTTCTTTAAATTTTCGATAAAAGCAAAACAATATGCAGCGCATTTTTCGATCTGCTTTCCCACTTGTATCCAAAAGATTTAAGTGAGTCTCCTTACTTTTAATTTCCCAAAAATTGATTTATTATTCAAGGAGTGATGCTATCCGTGGTCCTGTTATTGGAATTGATTTGGGGACCACTAACTCTTGTGTTGCTATCATGGAGGGAAAACAGGCTAAGGTTTTTTGTGATTTTCTCTATAGCTTATTCTGTTCTTATTTCATAGGTTCTTGAAAATGCGGAAGGCTCTCGAACTACTCCATCTGTTGTTGCCTTTACAAAGGAAGGCGAACGTTTGGTTGGTGCTCCTGCTCGTCGACAAGCCGTTACCAATAGTCAAAATACTCTTTATGCAACCAAGCGTTTGATTGGGAGAAGATTTGATGATGCGGAGGTGCAGAAGGATATGTAGGAATTTTCAATACTTCCATCAAATATGTCTTTGACTTTCAGCAAAGTTGTTCCATTCAAAATCGTGAAGGCTTCTAATGGCGATGCTTGGGTTGAGGCACAAGGGAAACTTTATTCACCTTCACAGATTGGGGCATTTGTCTTAATGAAAATGAAGGAAACTGCTGAAAACTATCTTGGCACAAGCGCTCCAAATGCAGTCATCACCGTTCCTGCCTACTTCAACGATTCTCAACGTCAAGCTACTAAAGATGCTGGTCAAATTGCTGGTCTACGAGTTTTGCGTGTTGTCAATGAACCCACTGCTGCAGCACTTGCTTATGGATTGGATGTTGCCGATAGCAAAATGTTTACCTTTTAACTTTATTAATTTTCTAAAATTTCTTTTTTAGCATCGCAGTTTACGATTTGGGAGGAGGGACTTTTGACGTTTCCATTCTTGAGATGCAAAAGGGAGTTTTTGAGGTCAAATCAACTAATGGCGACACTTTCCTTGGTGGCGAAGATTTTGACCACGCTCTTGTTCACCATCTTGTTGCCGAATTTCGACGAGAGAATGGGATTGATTTAACTAAGGTTTTGATTTCTTTGATTTATACTTTTACACTTTCTAACGCTAAGGATTCGATGGCAATGCAACGTGTACGTGAGGCTGCTGAAAAGGCAAAATGTGAGCTTTCCAGTACAGCTCAAACAGATATCAACCTTCCTTACATCACCGTTGACAACAGTGGACCCAAGCATATGCACGTCAAATTATCTCGTTCCAAGTTTGAGCAATTGACTGCTGACCTTATCAAAAGAACTATTGAGCCTTGTAAGAAAGCAATGCATGATGCGGAAGTGAAACCTTCGGATATCCGTGAAATTTTACTTGTTGGAGGAATGACTAGAATGCCCAAGGTTTCTTTCAGTCTATATAACTTCATTAATGTTTTCTTACGACTAGGTTCAACAAATCGTTCAAGATGTCTTTGGGAAACAGCCTAGCAAAGCTGTCAACCCTGATGAAGCTGTTGCAATTGGAGCTGCGATTCAGGCTGGGGTTCTTGCTGGTGATGTTACAGAGGTTGTTCTACTCGATGTTACTCCACTTTCTCTTGGTATTGAAACTTTGGGTGGTGTTTTCACGAAGCTTATTGGACGAAATACAACAATTCCAACAAAGAAAAGCCAGGTTTTTTAAGGATTGTTCATTTTTACTTTTATTCTCATAGGTCTTCTCAACTGCTGCGGATGGTCAAACTCAAGTGGAGATTAAAGTTTTGCAAGGAGAGCGTGAAATGGCTTCTGACAATAAACTTCTTGGTCAATTCTCTTTGATTGGTATTCCTCCAGCACCACGTGGTGTACCTCAAGTTGAAGTTACTTTTGATATTGACGCAAATGGTATTGTTAATGTTTCTGCTCGTGATCGTGGTACTGGAAAAGAGCAGCAAGGTTTTTACCGTTAATTTTTGGAATTGATGATTTTCCTTTTTTTTTAGTTGTGATTCAATCTTCTGGTGGACTTTCCAAGGATCAAATCGAGAACATGGTTCGTGATGCTGAAAAGCATGCTGCTGAAGATGCTGAGAAGAAGGAGACTATTGAGGCGATTAATCATGCTGAATCAGTGTTACACGACACGGAGTCAAAAATGGCTGAATATGCTGACCAGTTGAATGAGGATGAGGTTAAATATAATTTGTTAACTTTTGACAAAATTTGTTTTTAAGGTCAAGGTTGTCAAAGAACGTTGCGAGTCTCTTAAGCAGAAGTTGGCAAATCGTGATGGTCTTAAGGCTGCCGAAGTCCGCGAAGGGATTAACGAGTTGCAACAGAAGTCATTGAAGCTCTTTGAAGCTGCTTACCGTAAAATGGCCGAGAAGAATCAACAGCAAGGTTCTGGTAGCACCACTGATTCTACAAATCAAGAGGAAGAAGCTGCCAAAAAAGAAGGAAGTCAGTGAATGAGCTGAATTTGTTCTCTATGTTGTCGTAGTCGTTATATTTCTTTTGTTTTTGACATTCTATTTAATCACATTATTTTATTGTTTGGCCATTTTCAATAAGTTGACTTGACAAGTTCTTTAGTTTTTTATTTCATATCGTTTTATTCGAACTTATCTTTCTTCGAATGATGTTTTAAGATTGATACAAACTTCTCAACTTTCAGATAACGCTTCTAAAAAATTAAAATGCTCATTCGCAGCCATTTTACCCATGATGACAATGCTATGGTGGATATGGTCAATTCTCTTCCCCCTGATGCATACTTTTTGGAATGTGACGGAAGTGTACATGATGGACTTGGAACTATTCAAAAAGGAAAGCTAATACAATTGCATTTTCGTCTTTGCGGAGGGAAAGGAGGTTTTGTTATTATTAACTTCCCAAGACCTAATTCTTTACCGGTTTATTCTAACACTGTTTGGGTAGGTCTGAGGTGAAAGGCATTTATCAATCAGAACTTTTGTGTTCATTAGTTTGCCAATTTCTAACAAATTCTTCAATTATAGGATTTGGCTCTTTACTTCGAAGCTTTCGCATCCATAAATCGAACAATCAGTTAATGTGCCGAAATCTGGCTGGTCGTCGTCTTGCAGATGTTAGAGAAGAAGAACGTCTCAAAAAATATGTTGAAAAGAAAGAACAACGAGAAAAGGAGAAGAAAAAGAAAGAGTTTGTTTATTTTTTTAAAGAAAGCAATTTGACTTTCTATTATAGGGAAGAAAAAATTGACAAATTAAAGAATGGAGCAAAAACAAAACATGAATTTACTGATCAGGAATATTTGAGGAAGAGGGACACAGTTCTTGATGTTGTTGAGGATGCAGTTGAAGCAGGTTTGTAAAAGAATTTTATTTTTATTGAACCTTATTGGGTTCGCTTTTTATATGTGTGTCTTATCTCTTCTAGAATGGATCAAGTCCCGCCAATTTACGTTAGTCATTTGTAGAATGTTTGGTTGTCCAGTTTCCACCGAACAATTTTTAGCTATTAATTCTTTGAATTTTCAATTTATCATAAAATTTAAGGTGTTTTGGCACTTGAAGCAAAGCAACAAGAGATTACTGACGGGCAAAAATCGACTGAAAACAATGATGTTTTTAATCCGGTGGAAGAGTTTGCAGGTCCTTCAACATCCTCTAATATAGAGTCAACTACTGCAATGGTTAATGAAGAATGTTCAGATTCTGATGAAAGTTTGGATGGTTTGATGAGTTGTGGACCATTAAAAAAGAAGGTTAAATTTGGTGGATGATCTTAATGGCTTTTATGGTCCAGGTTTTTCTTGAAAGTTCTTTTTTGTTCATCTCAATTTTTGCTTTTTCAACTTTTTCTTTTTAAATAAACTTTGGCTCTTGTTTAATTTTTCACGTTTTTAAATGTCAATTTTCATTTAATTTATCTGTATCTACACTTTAATTTTAATCTTTTATTTCAGCATTTTTATTTAATACCTTACATCTTTGACCTATAATGCCGCTTCCTTCGGAAGATAAGAATAATAGTAATATCAAACGCCCTTCCATTGCCATAAAATTTGGCAATACCAAAACTTGTCTTGCTATTGAGGTTAAAGGTCATGCGAAGGTTTTTATTTACAAAATGTTAATTCTAAACTTTAAAAATTAGGTTATTGGAAATCCTGACGAATTGTACACACCAGCTGGCGAATTTTATACACCATCAGTTGTTGGGTTATCTAAGGATGGTAAATGGTTGGTTGGTACTCCTGCACTTGAGAAGGCTCTTGATAATTGTGAAAACACTGTCTATGGACTTAAACAAATGATTACTCAGCGATTTGATGATGACAAATTTCAAGATTATATGTGAGATTATATGTTTTAGACTATATTTTAAGCTAAAAACTAGATAATTTACTTATATTCAAACATTGTTTTTTCAGTAAATCCTTGCCTTTCAAAATTGTTAATGTGAATGGTGCTGCATGTGTTGAGTTGAACGGAAGCTGTTATGAGCCTTCAAAACTTATTTCTCATGTCTTGAGAAAAATGGTAAAGATTGCTCGAGACCATTTGAATACCGAAGATTTGGATGTCGTCATAACAACTCCTGCTTACTTTGACAACTCACAACGACAAGCATTGAGAAATTCTCTTTTTCTTGCCAATATACACATCTTTCCACTCATTGACGAACCCGTTGCTGCTGCTCTTGCTTATGGTTTGGATGCTGCTAACTGCAAATTGTATTTATTATTTCCATAAATTTCTTAATATTCCTTTTTAGCGTTGCTGTATACCATATGGGAGCTGGCGCTTCTAATATTTCAATTCTGGCTAAAAATTCTGAAGGACATTTTGAGATTAAATCTACTAGCGATAGTAATGTTGTCAGAGGTGAAGATTTTGACGATGTTCTGGTCAAGTATCTTGTTGATAAATTCAAACGAGATAATGGAATTGATTTGACTACAGTTTGGTTTTATTTGTTTATAGGTTTTTAATTTTATTCTAAAGGACACACTTGCAATGCATCAAATTCGTGAAGCAGCTGTGAAGGCGAAACATAGACTTTCTGTTTATGAAAAAACAACTGTTTATATTCGTAACATTACTTTTGATGTCAATAGGCCAAAGGATATGCGCATCGACTTGACTCGTTCTTATTTCGAACAATTGACTGTTCATTTGATTAATCAAACTGAAAAAGATTGTAAAAAGGCTATGCATGAAGCAGCTGTTGTGCCAGAAGACATTGATCATGTTTTACTTACCGGAGGGATGACAATGATGCCAAGGGTTTTCTTTAATTTATTCTATTTTGTTAACTTAATTCAAATTAGATTCAACAAATGGTCGAAGTTATTTTCGAGAAACAACCAGCTGTCGTGAACCCCGAGAAAACTAACGTAGCTGGTGCCTGCGTCAAAGCTAATAAGCTTTCGGAACCTGTTGGTTTTCTTTTAATTCGACTTTTTTAGAAATTATAATTGAAGAAATACGAAACCTAAAAAATTACGAAACCTAAAAAAAACTATTTTAGATTACTTCTAAGCAATACAATCAGGAAACTTTTCTAGAGGCTGCATGTAAATACTTGAATGGTAATGACCACACACAGTGCTGTATAAAAGTATTTTAATTTTTCTTTAAAATTTTACAAATAATTTTATAGTTGTGGGGTTCTGCCGCATATGTTATCCGTCATTTTTATGCAGACATTTATATAAATATTCGTTCGTTTCAAGCTTATAAATGGATGTGCTTTTTTGCAGCAACTTTTATACCTGGAAAATTAATTACTATAAAGGCTTTATACTCTATTGCGGAAAGGTTTGTTTTTATAAATCTGAATTTTATTATTTTTATGAATTTATCTTTATTCTTTTATCTTTAGCTGTCATTATTTATACCATAGCAATGGTGGTGGCCTACATCCTGAAGTTTTGGCTGATTACTGTGATGCTATAAAAGATTTCGCTGAGGAATTCGATTCAATAGATAAAGATGAAGTTAAAGAAGGAATTATGCAATTTATGGATGGAACAATTCGGTGCAAAAGGGATCAATACTTGAAGGGCATTACTCTTGCTAAAGAATATTCTGTCAGTTATGTTGGCCATCAACGTCGTTTTTTCGATTATAGTGTATATTAACTTCAAAAGGGACGCTTTTGGTTCTAATTTTATATTTAATTACAGACCTCAAAAAAGATTCTTTTTTTTTTAAATTCTCATATATATATATTTAGGTTTAAGACCTTCTTTTGACATTTACTTATTTTATTTATTCTAAAAAATTCATTTATCGAATTATATCAAAATTCTGATTGAATATTTTCAATTTTTTGTCTGTCCATATTTTCCTCTCAATTTTAATTTTTTGAATAAATATTGATAACTATTTTTTATTCTTTTTTAATCCAATGTTTCGTTTGCTTTTTATTTTTTTTCTTTTATTCAAATCGCTCATTTAAATTTAATTTTTAAAATTTCAATATAGAGAAATGACCAACGATGAGATTGCTTCAGAACTCAAAACTCAAGTTTCTATTTTTTTAATAATATTTTCATTTTTTTATTTTAGATTCCTCTTGCTTTACGTGCACTTCAAGAATTTGATGGACAAAAACGTGAAAAATTGCCTCTCTTCCCAGATATGAAAAAGAATGTTCTTGTGACTGTTAAGTACAAGAAGCCGTTCTTTAAAACGACCGGGAAACAATGCATTTTTGTGTATATATTTTTTTTAATTTTCTAAGTTTAATCTTTCTTATTTTCAGCACATTGCCTTATCCAGACAGAAATCCATCAAATTCTTCTGTTTGACTAATTTTGCCTGATTTTTACCGTTCGAAGAAAGCATTACCTGATCCAGATGTTGATAAACAAGCGAGATATATAATCAACTACTGCAATAGTTAATGAAGAATGTTCAGATTCTGATGAAAGTTTGGATGGTTTGATGAGTTGTGGACCATTAAAAAAGAAGGTTAAATTTGGTGGGTGATCGTGATGAGTTTTATGGGCCAGCTTTTTTCATGAAAGTTTTCTTTTATTCATTTCATATTTGCTCTTTCAATTTTTTTAAATAAACTGACTTTTTTTAATTTTTCACTTTTTTATATGTATTTTTCTTTTAATTTACCTGGATCTTCATTTAATTTAACATTTTAATCTTTTCGTTTAGCATTTTAATTTATTTAACAACATTTTTGACCTATGGATGGACCTATTGGCGCCCTTGTGGAGAGTGATGCCATACGTGATCCCATAATTGCGGTAAAGTTTGGTTATAGCAACACAAGCGTTGCTGTTGTGAGTAACGGTCGACCGAAGGTTTTTTTAAGAATGTTACTTTGAACTTTAAAAATTAGATTCTCGACAATTTTGGCTCTCTTACTACGCCATCAGTTGTTGCTTTCTCTGGAACTGGTGGCGGTTTGGTTGGCGTTCCTGTACTTCAGCGAATTTTTGTTGATAGCCGTAACACAATTTTTGGTTTCAAACGTTTAATTGGACAACAATTTCATGATGCCAATTTACAAAATTATATGTATGCATTTTCTAAATTTTTACTTTAACTAGAAAATTCACATTCTTAAACATTATTTTTCAGTAATAATGTGCCTTTCAATGTTGTGGATTTTAATGGTGATGTTTGTGTTGAAGTGTTTGGCACCATATATACACCTTCTCAAATCATTTCTTTTGTTGTAAAGGAAATGAAGAAGATTGCTGAAAATCATTTTCGAAACAAATTTGCTCGTGATGTAGTCATTACGATTCCGCCGTACTTTGACAAGTTACAACGACAAGAATTGAAAGAATCTTTTCAACATGCCAATTTACGCGTTGTTGATATTATTGATGAACCTACAGCAGCAGCTCTTGCTTATGGTTTGGAAAAACCTCTTGTCAAAACGTATATATTATTTTTATTACTACTTAATATTACTTTTTAGTGTTGCTGTGTACCATCTTGGAGGAGGCCCTTTTAATATTTCAATATTGGTTAAAAATTCTAAAGGAGCTTTTGAGATTAAATCTACCAGTGATAGTAATGTTGTCATGGGTGAAGATTTTGATAATGCTCTTGTCAATTATCTTGTTGGTATATTTCAACAATTACATGGAATTGATTTGACTGCGGTTTTTTTATTCGAATTTGAAATTTTTCAATTTTAATCTAAAGGACACAGTTGCAATGCAACGGGTTCGTCAAGCAGCTGTGGACGCGAAATGTGAACTTTCTTCTCGTACACAAACATTGGTTTTTATTCATAATATTGCTATTGATGTCAATGGGCCAAAGAATATGTTCATCGAATTGACTCGTCCAATTTTTGAGAGATTGACTATTGATTTGATTAATCGGACTATTGAACCTTGCAGAATTGTAATGCAAGAAGCAAATATTAAAGCATCTGATATTCAAGAAGTTTTGCTTACTGGATGGATGACAAGAATGCCAAAGGTTTTTTTTAATTTTTAAAATTCTTTTAACTTAGTTCAAAATAGATTCAAGAGGTGGTTCAAAGTGTTTTTGGAAAAGAACCTTCTATTTTTATTAACCCCGAGCATGCTATCGTAATTGGTGCTGGTTATAAAGCTTGTTTGCTTTCGAAACATGTTGGTTTTAACTTTAATTATCTAATAAAGAGACTAATTTAGTTTGATTCTAAACACTACGATGATAAAAGTTTTCTTGAGGCTGCTCGTAAATACCTGAAGGAAAATGACCTGACACAATGTTGTGGAAAGGTTTTTTCATTTTTGTAAAAATTTCTAAATATTTACAGTTGTGGGGCTCTGTCACGTATGTTGTCCGTAATTTCTATTCAAAACTTGGCATAAATATCGTTTCGCATAGTGCGTATAAAGGGTTGTGTTATTATGCAGCATCTTTCAATCCTGACCGATTTCGTGCAATCAAATATGCATTTGACATTGGACAGAGGTTTGTCTTTTTATAAGTGACTATGACGTTATAAATATTTTAATCATTTTTAAATCAACATTTCTTATTTTTCTCTTCAGTTGCCATACTTTATTCTATCGTAATGCTGCAGGCCTACATGCTGATATTTTGGCTGAATTTTGTAACGATATTGAAAATTTCGCAGAAGAGTTTGCCAAAATAAATATAATTGATGTTTATGATGGGATCAAATCGTTTTTAAATGATGCAACTCCTTACGTAGACTGGACATTTAATTACAGAGATAATGAATATTTGAAGGATGTCTGTTTTAAGCATTTTGTTTCTGTTGATTATTGTGGCATTGAACGTTTTCTCTACAATCATCGTGCATTTTAATTAATTGCAAAAGGAGTGATTTCGGCTCACAATTTATTTCTAGACCTCAAAAAGAATTTTTAATTTTAATTCGCATATATAAATAAATATATATGATCTTTTTTTGACATTTTTAATTTGTTTATTTATTCCAAAAAAATTTATAAAAATTCTGATAGATTTTTGGATAAATATTTATAAACTTTTTATTTATTATTTTCTTTTAATGCATTGTTTCATTTGCTTTTTATTTTAATTTTTTAAATCAGTCGTTAAATTTTAAAATTTAATTAGAAAAATGGCCAACGATGAGATTGCTTCAGAACTCAAAACTCAGGTTTGTATTTTTTAAATTAGATTTTAATTTTTTGTTTTGTTTTAGATTCCTCTTGCTTTACGCGCACTTCAAGAATTTGATGGACAAAAATGTGAGAAATTGCCTCTCTTCCCAGATATGAAAAAGAATGTTCTTTTGACTGTTAAGTACAAGAAGCCGTTCTTTAAAACTACTGGAAAACAATGCATTTTTGTGTATATATTTTGATTTTATTTCTCTAAGTTTAATTTTTCTTATTTTCAGCACATTACCTTATCCAGACAGAAATCCTTCAAATTCTTCTGTTTGTCTAATTTTGCCTGATTTTGATCGTTCTAAAAAGGCATTAGTCGATCCAGATGTTGATAAACAAGCGAGAGAATGGGAAGAACGTTTACGTAAAAAATATGGACTTATTGCGGGTGTTAATTATACAAAGGTTTTCTTTTTTGATTTTTATAATGCATTCCTCACCACTAAATCGGGTCTTTTTTATTTTTATGATTTCCAAGACGATGGTCTATGGGGAGCTCGACAGTTTTTTAATTTATCAATTTTCAGATTTTGACATTTATACAATTTAAACGTGAATATACTGACGTCAAGGATCGTGCTCGACTTGCAAATCTTTATGATATATTTTTTGTGGATTATAAATTGGCCAAGAAAGTGGAATATTTGATGGGAAAATTTTTCAAAAAACCTGCACAGTAATTTTAAAAATTTTATAAACTGGTTTAATTTTGAGGATATTTAAAAATATTAAAATTAAGTTTAGAAATTTAGGGCCTATTTTTAAACAGAGGAATGTTTAAAACGGTAAAAAAGTGTTTTTACCCAGAAAGGGTTCGAACCCAGGACCCTCTACTTCTCCTAACGAAAGACAAGAAGTTCCTCTACGAAGACAATAAGTTGTGGCTTAATTTTTCTATTTTTCTAGTCGACCTGTTCTAATCAAATCTGAACAAAATTTTTCTAAAAAAATTGAGGAAGCTTATAATCAAACTTTAATATTGTTTAATCCAATGAATGATGCAGTTTCTATTCGGTTTTAATTTTTCTTTTATTTTTTAAAATTTATTTTTTAATTTTTCAGTATTGGCAATTTAAATCAAAAATTAAAACACCTTAAATTGAATGCTTCAACTATTGTTGACTCACTTTTGGAAAATTTTCCAGGCGGTTCAATAAATATAAGATCTTGTTATTTACAAGCTTTGGATGTTTCATTGCCTGTTTTTGTTGATTTTGGTTTATTTTTGTTAAATTTTTGAATGGAAATTTTATTTTCAAAAAATTTTTTAGGCTCTCCAAACGAAGTAAACTTTGATCTTCCACAAGAGCCCGAACTTGTAGAAATTGTTGGAGAGTGTTCCACACTTCCAGAAGGATTAGAAGTTAAAGTAAGGGCTGATGGATATGTTACAACATTGGAAAAGACATGTATTTTTTATAATTTATAAAAGAAAAAGATTCAAATTTTTAAAATTTATAGCTGGTGAAGAAGTTTTATATCCAACAGAACAAGATGAATGGGAACGTGAAGATGATATGAAGCCAATAAATGCTGAATTAATTCAAAAAATATTGAGAAAAGGAAAAGTTTTAACAAAATTAGAAAAAATAAAAGAAGAATTAAAAAAGAAGATAAAAATGGAGAAAGAAGAAAAAGAATTGGAAGAAGAGGAAAAAGTCAAAAACAAATCACCAATCAAGTCACCGAACAAGTTGACAAACAAAAAAGGCAATGGAGCAGTCAAAAGAAAGATTGAAAATACAAATATAATGATGAAAGGAATTAAAACAAAAAAGCCAAAAATCTGAATGATTTTTAATAAACAAAAATGTCAAGGTTTTCTTTAAAATATTGTTAAGTTAATTTGTTTGGTAAATTTTAAAAAAATTTATGTTTAATAAGGGAGGAGTAAGAATTTTTGCAAGTAGAAAAAATTTTTTGTTGTTTGAAGAGAAAAGCTGAGGGGGAAGGATTTGCCCCTTTAAATGCCCTTTATTTTTTTGTTTTTGTTGATTGAAGCTCATGGTAGGAGAGATATTTTTATATAAATGCGTAGGCTAAAAAAAGAGAAAGGCTAAAAGTGCTTATTTTTGAATGATTATCTAGAAAATTGTTTTTTTTTATTTTTACGTGGTGTGTGTTCATTAGAATGATATGACAATTGTCGCCAATTGGAGAATCTTTTTAGAAAAGAGAAAACGTCTTTTTTAAATTAATAGGGTCTTTAGGTCGTTTTTATGAAGGTGAAATGATTGGGCGATCAAAGCGGTTGTTTAGGCGTTAGATTTAAGGCGTGGAATGTTAGTGATCAAATAAGCGCCGAATTGACCCTGTTTGGGCAAGAGGAAGGAATAAAATGATTAAGGACCTGAAAAATGACATCAAGAGAAAAACATGAAAAGAAAATCCATGGAAATGCTATTGAAAAGATTTGTAGGTTTTTTTGGGGACATGCTGTTCTAAGAAATATTATAGCATTTGTGCTACTAAAAGTGAAGGTAAATTAGCTAGATAACTTGAAAAAAAAATAAAAAGGTTTGAAAAAAGTGAAAGGTTGGAGGAGAGAATTGATGCGACAAATCACTTTTTTTTATTTTTATTTTTTTTCTTAGACGTCCAAGAGGGCGGAAAAGGTTAAGAAAGAGAAAATAGAAGGAATGAAGAAATGTTTTATAAGAAAAGTATAAAATAGTAAAAATAAGAAGGTGACGGAAGAAGTAAAAAGAAAAGATGTCGACCAAAATCGCTAATAAATAGCAAAAAAAAAATGAAAAAAGAAAAATGTGGGTTGGAGGTAAAAATGCAAAAGGTTTATTAAAGAAAAGATAGGTAAAAGGGGAGAGATACGTGGAAATAAGACGAAAAAAAAATTTTTTGTGGGACCTTAAAAACAGGACAAACGAGAGAATAAGAAGAAAAATAAATGGGCGGTGTTGATAGAGGTGATGATTGTGTTGGAAAGGTGATTGCAATATTAGTAGAAGGAAAAGAATGGGGGTTCACACCACATTCACACAAACAAACAAAAATTCTTTTTTAAAAAATTTTTTTTCACAAAACACTGTCATTTTTATTTATTTACTTTTATTGGCCAAAAACGGAGCGATTAGTTAAAAGAAAAAAAATTTTTAATTATTGGGGACAATAAAGGGAGAAAAGAATTTTTTAGATTTTTTAGAAAAAATGAAAGCGCGTCGCAAGTTATTTTTTGTGTTATGTTCATTTTATGTTTTAATGTTTTTTTTTTATTTTTTTTTCTGAGCTATTTTGTAAGCCAATAAGAAAAGGTCATGATTTGTTTTATTTTTATATAAAAATGTGTAAAAAAATAAAAAAGAAAACAGGGACAACAATAATATTTTTTAAACAGAAAATGTTTATTTTTAACGTCCAAAGGGGGAAAAGAAAATGAAAAAACCTTTTTTTTGATCTAAAAAGAATATTTTTTTTATTTTTCTAGAACAATTTTTAATGTTATTTTATTATTTTTTTTCTTTAAAAGGAAAATATCAACCAGATATTTTTATTTATTTTTTTATTATTTTTCTCGTCTCTTCTCTGAATTTTTGTAATCATTTTTGTGTTGATTCATTTTATATTTTTTAGAAAAATGTCAAATATTACAAAAATTGTTTGTGTATTAGTCTTTGAATAAGCTAAAAAAGAAAATTTTTTTTTATTTTTGGGTGTTTTTCTTTATTTTTTAGAGATTTTTTAAAGTTAATTTTTTAAATTTTTTTTGTCTTTTATTTTTTGAAATTTGATTTATAATCTTTATAATTTATTAAATTTTATTCTTATCAATACACATTAATTTTTTGTAGAATTTTTGTGGAAATTTTTTTGATTGTTTTATTTTTTAATAATTTAATTTTTAAAAATTATTTTTTCTATTATTTTTCTTTGGGATTTTTTGTGAATTATTTTTAAATTAATCATTTTTTTCTTGGGGAATTTTTTATTTTTTTTTTTCTTGGGGAATTTTTGAATATTTAAAAACTGTTTTTTAAACGTAAAGGCTTTGATTTTTTAATTAAAAAATTTTTCAAAAAATGTTTTTTGAAAAAAATTATGACTGACAACATTTCATCATCATCTTCACAACAACAACAAAATTCTTCAATTTTTATTATTCCCCAAACTACTCAAACAACAACTAATTTAGCACAACGTTTATCTCCTTTATTGTTTGCTTTATTAAGAAGTTTTCATGCAATTCCTGTCAGACTAAAAGTATTTTTTATCTTTTTTAAATTAATTTTTTAAATAATTTTAGATATTGATAGACAAAGTTTTTGAACAATTACCTCCACAACAAGTTGAAATTCTCCTTTTAAATTGTGGATGGACTTTGGGAGATTATCAGAGAGGATATTTGGTATTTTAATTTTTATTTGTTTTTATATTTTTAGTTAAATTTTCGTCTAAAAAATGAATTTTTTAAAAGTTAATTTTTGCCTAGGAATCTTCTATTGCGTTTTAATTTTGTTAGAAAAATGGTGGACCCGGCGGGGTTCGAACCCCATACCCCTCTTCGCTGACAACTAAACACGCTTGCTTTTAACCAAAAGATTATTTTGTTTATTTATTTTAAAATAAATTTATTAAATTTTCCTGCGGTTTCTATTTAAATTTTTCGATGGGTTACAAAAAATTTTTTTTATTTTTACAGAATTATTCAAATGGTTTATGGCAGTGTGTTCCTCTTCATTTGGAACTTCAATTATTACAATCAGCAGCCCTTCTTTTGTCACCAGAATTTACTTCTTTAATTGCACAATTGAGGCAATGTGCATTACACAGTCTTTTGGCTTTGGTAATGTCTGCTGGAGGAAATAATAATAATGGAGGTGGAGGAGGTATTTTTAAAATTAAAATTAGTGTTTTTTGGGTTATCTTGATGGCAAATTTAATCATAAACTCCTGCCCTTCTACAAGGAAATTCGATGTTTGTTGAATTTCTTTATTTGGATTTTGTCCGCAAATCTTTTCCGCAAAATAAGAAAAAATTATTTTTTGCTATTTTTAATCCAAATTTTTAAGTTTCTACGTCTAATGAAGCGAATGCTGGCATTGTAGTAGAACAGCATCAACAACAATTTCAAAATCATCAGCCTTGCAATGACTTGTTAACTTCAACAACTTCAACTCAACAAAAAGAGGAGGAAAAAGAAATTTCTCAAGATAATATAGATGAAATTATTGAGGTTTTTTTGATTTCTATTTTTTGATTTTTTTGTTAGAAAATGACAGATTCTGAAGAAACAAAACCTTCATTTGAAGAAGAAGAGGATTTGAAGAATAATATTGAAGAAATTGGAGAGGAAGAAAAATATCAACAAAATTCAAATTTCTATCGAAGATCATCTTCATTATCTACAGGAACAACAATAAGTAATAATAGTTCTAATGGAGAAATTAATTCATCTAATGGAGGAGGAAAAAGAAGAGTACAATGTCCAATTTGTTTAAAGGTTTTTTTTTTATTTTTTTGGAATTTTTAAAAAAACTTTTAAAATATTTTTAAAGACTTATTGTGATAAAGGAGCACTCAAAATCCACAACAGCGCAGTTCATTTAAAAGAAATTCATTTTTGTACGGTCAGTGGATGTGATAGAGCATTTTCTTCACGTCGAAGCAGGTTAATTGAAGTTTTTAGATTTTTTCTTCTAGATTTTCTCTTTTTAATTTTTCTGTTTTTCGTTTTCTGGGGGATGTCTTTTAACCGTTTATTTTTTTGTTTGTGGGGCTCAATAAAAATTTTTTTAATTCTTTTTAATTTTTTTCTCTTCATTTTTCTAGAAATCGTCATTCTTTAAACATCAATATGCACGCAAATATTTTTGGTTGTGGCAAAATTAGAAGACGAAATACAACAGATTCTGCTCCATCTAGTACAACAATACATTTACCTAAAAGAAGAAAAACACTTTCAGACCATCAACTTTTATTTGCAACACAAAGAAGACATCGGTTTGAGATTGCTGCAAAGCAGAAGAAGAGGTTGGTGAAATTTAAAAATTTTTTTTAAATTTTTGGGGAAATTTTTTTAATTTTTGCTTAATATTTTTAAATGATCGGAGGATTTATTTTTCCATTTTTTTGTATTTTTTGGATATTTTATAAGAAATTGGGGTTTTTGCGACTATTTTTGATTCGCGTGTTTTAATTAAAAATCATTTTTTATTTTTTAAAATTTAATTTTTATTTTTCTAATCGTCCCTTTATAAAGCTCCTTCGAGCACCCAACATCTTCTTTTAATATTTCAACAATTAATAATGATAGGGGAATGTCTAATAATACTTGTCTTGTTTCACCTCATCCTCCTTCTCTTCCACCACAGCCTCTTCCTCTTCCTCTTCCACCTCCTCCACCACCACCAATTTTATTATCTCCATTATGGGCAACTTTAACATCACAAAAACATCAAAACCAACAAATTTTAACCCGTCAAACATTTAAAACAACTTCGAATAATATTCAAGAAATATTAAGATTATTAAGCCCTAAAATTAGTGGAAATTGTAGTGATTGTCCTTTGACTCAATAATTAATTTTTTTTAATTATTTAGAATTTTTTAGAAAAGATTTATTTTTTTTAAATATTTATAGGATGCTTTCTTAGCTTTTTATAGCTCCAAAAATTAGGGAAGATTTTTTTTTTAGATTTTTAAAATTTTTTTTGTGCGTGTTTTTCTTTAAATTCTTGTTGAGATGAATCTTCTTATTTTTTTTAAATGTTTTCCTCCTGAAATTTTTTCTGATTTTTTTTTCTGATTTTCTCAATGTGAACTTTGTTAAATTTTCTACTCAAAAAAAAATTTTTTTTTAATTCTTCTCATATTTGTTAACAATACTGCCTTCTTTCAACTGTCATTATTTTTGTTGCATTTTTCTCAAAATTTTTATATTAATCTTGCCTTTTTTAAAAATTTTTAGAAGTCAATAGCCTTTTTTTAAATTTCTTAAACGATTCTATAAATCCTTTTGATTTTTTTTAATTTAAAAAATTAGAATCTCTCTTAAAAGAACGGATCGTTCTCCAAAAATATTCAAAAAAAAATTATCTTTATTGAATTTCTTTGAATCTTTTATAATTTTTTTTTATTAAAATAGAGATTCTAAACTAGTCAACCTTTATTTTTTTTATTTTCTCTCCTGTCTATTTACCCTTTATATTTTAAAAAAAATTTTTGAGAAAATTTTTTCCTCTCTCCTTTTTTTGTTATCCAAATGGATAAAAAATACATCGAAGACATTGACCTTATTTTTGTTTTTGAGTTAGGGGAAGTGCTGACAATTTTTTATATTTTTTAAGGTTTTGAAGAGTTTATGGGACAAAAATAAAAAAAATTTTTCCTTTGGGGATTTTTTGTGGACAACAAGAAAATATGCAAAAATACTATGAAAATAAAAAGTTTTGATAGATAACCTTTAAGAAAATTTTTTTTAAAAAAGTGTCAAAAGCTGTTAGAAGGAAAGTAATGGAAGGCGCTGACACATAAAAATGACCCTCTCATATTTTTATTTTTTTGAAAAATAATCTCATGGGGGCAAAAAGGACAAGCTAAAAAATATGTCTTGGTGAGATAAAATGAAGGACCTGAATTTTTGAGGAATTAGGAGGAGGAAGTTTTAAATTTTGTAAGTTGGCACTTTAAGCAATCCCTTGGGAAGGAGGTGTCAAAAAAAATATAAGTAAAGTGGGTGGGAAGTGGATTTTGACAAGAGGACCACACAAGTATTTTGAATAATTTTAAAAGGTTTATATACTGTAAATAATCTGAAAAAAATTTTTGAATAATTTTTCGAGGGTTTTTAATTTTCCTGATGGTTCCGTTTCCAAAAAAATTAAATTTTCCTAATTTCTTTGAATTTTTTAAAAAAAGAAAATTTGGCATATTTCTATTGTCGGTATTTTTAAAAAGCTTTAAAATGTCATTTTTCATTTTTATATATATCGTATGCCCATATATTCTTTCAAGCATGTCTCTTTTTGCGTGATTGTCTCAAAAAAATGTTGTTTTCTTTAAACTGGCAATTTATTTTTTTTTGAACAAAAAATAGGACCTGTTTCTTTTAATTTCCTCTTTTCTTTCCTGCCAGCCGGAAGCCTCGAAAAAAAGGCGCCGACAATAAAAATGCCAGATTTTTTGTCAGTTATTTTTTATTTAAATTTTTTCTCTCTCTCAGATTTGTGCCCATAAATGTGCCAAATAAATAAAAATAGTGGGGATTTTATTGGGAAATAATTATTTTTTGGCTTGAAGAAATAAGGGAGTGGGACAAAAAGTCATCAAAAAATTGTAAAAAACATTGGTTTATATGGCACATTATTTTCTTTTTTTAACTACTCCTTGGCTCATGGACCTCTCAAAAAACAATCATCGAAAAATAAATGGGAGAATGGGTGTTTGGAATAATGGGTGGGTTTTGTTTAGAAAGACGTTGACTGTCAGTAGAGAGAGAATGGCATTGTCATCATCTTTTTTTATTTTTTTTATTTTTTCTTTCTTCCCCATTAATCTTGGCACAATCACAAGTTGGGGAAAATAAGAGAAGGAAAGAGATATATATTTTGTAAGTAGGCATTTCTTTTAAAAATGTGTTGAAAAGAAGGAAAATAGGTCTAAAAGTGACTGAAAATTTGACTAAAATTGAATAAAAAAAATTAATTTAAAAATATTTTTGACAACCTAAAATAGCTCCCCAAAATTTGCGGACAGATATTTGCGGACAAATAAAAATATTTTTAAGTTTAAAATTGATGGATATTTTATCCGCCCACCCAAAAATACACACAAGCTTTTAACGGTTTTATTAAAACCTCTTAACCAATAAAAGTAAAATTGTAGTCAAGACGATTATGCAAATTTGTATCAAAATATATTTATTTTGTGTGCTCAATTTTATGAGAAACGGAAAATTTAAAAAAAAAAAGGAAAATTAAGAGAGAATTATGATTTTTTTATGTTTGACTGGTTAATAGAGAAGAAAATAAAATTTTAAAAATAAAAAAAAGATTTTTAGAAAAAGATATATGTCATCAAATCAAAATAAGAGTCAGTCTGTCAATTTACATCAATCAGAAATTTAAATAGGCATTACAAAAAATATTTAAATAAAATACTTAAAAAAATAAAATTAAAGAATTTTGTTTTTATGAATATTTTTAAATTAAATTTAATTAAAAATTGCGGACATTTATTTGCGGATTTTTTTTAATTTAAGATTTTACATTCTTTAATTAATTTTGATTTTTTTTTAAATTTTATTTTTCTTATTTTTTTTATTTTTGGTTTTTTTGAATCTTCTGATTTTTAAAATTTTTTTTTTAATTATTCTGATTTTTTTATTTTATTTAAATTCTGATTTTTCTCCTTCATTCCCGAGGAGTTTTACAGTTTCCCTTTGAGAGGATTTATTTTTAAAATGGAAAGAAAAAAAGGCGGTCCCGCGAGAGTATAGTAAGTATATTTTGTGTGACGAGGCGACATTTAGCTGCTAGAAAAGAAGAAAAAAAAGATTTTCCATGCCATCGTCTCCTTCTCCAAAAACAGTCAAAACAATAAAAACAACAACATTTTCCCGCCCACTTTTATGGCCAAAAAATTGTTTGGAGACGAGAAAGGATATGAAGAAAGGATATATTTTGAGCTTTCTATTGGTCAAAATTTTTATTTTGGTAAGCTTATTTTCTATTTAAAATATTTTTGAAATTTTACAAATCAAAAAATTTGAAAAAAAATATATTTGCAGACAACATTTGCGGACACCGACCAAAATTTTCTAAAATAAATTTTGATGTCTAATGTGCCCCAAAATAGTAAAATAAGCTTATAATATTGTATTTTACATTATCAAATGTCTCTTTGTTCCAATTTCAATAATTTAAGTTTTGTCTGCAAATGTTTGTCCGCAAAAAATTTTTTAATTTTAAAGTTTAATATTTTATTTTTTTTTAGATTTTTCAATAAAATTATATGCTTTCTGCTTCAAAAAAATTTAGTATAGAATATCTTGTAAATAACAACAACAATATTAATTTAAAAAATAATTTTCAACAGTCAACGTCTTCACAAAAAATTAATTTTCAATTAAATAAAAAACAACAAAAATCGGAAAATAATTTCAATAAATTAAAAATGCAAAAGAAACGAGTTTTATGCCAAAAATGTTCAAAAACTTTTTGTGATAAAGGAGCATTAAAAATACATAATTCTGCTGTACATTTGAAGGAAATGCATAGGTTTGTTTAGATTTTAATTTTATTTTTTGGGGAGAGGGATTTTTTTTTAATTTTATTTTTTTTTCTTTTAATTTTTGGGAAGAGGTTTTTATTTTTTTTATTTCTGGAAAGAAGGGGAATTTTAAATATTTTTTTGGTCAACTCCTCTTCCTCTATTTTTTTACGTTTTCCCATAATTATCCCCCTCCCTCATCTTCCCCTAATTTTTAAAAAATAATTTTTTCTGTTCATTTGCCTCCCTATGGATACCTCTAGGTCCAGGTAAAATTTAAAAAAAAATCGGGATTTCTCTGGGATGCTCCAGAAAATTCTTTAAAAATGTTGGGGTGGAGGAGGAATATTTGAGTGAATATTTATAATTAATTTTTTTAATTTTTAGATGTACAGTTCAAGGTTGTCAAATGATGTTTTCATCAAGGCGAAGCAGGCAAGATTTTAATTTTTTTCAAAAAAAATTTTTTTTAAAGAAATCGTCATTCGTCAAATCCAAACCCAAAATTGCATTGTGGAAATATTCCTTTGTTAAATCCAAAAATGTGTTGTTCTATTATACAGAAAAATATTAATATGGAAAAACATCAACAAAAACAAAGAGATGATTTAATTATTAGAAAAGGTTTTTAAATTTTTTTTAATTTTTAAATGGCTGGGTTAGGGCCTGTTTAAATGGAAAAAATTTTTTTTTAAATTAAATCAGACTATTTTTTTATTGTTTTACCCCTCGAAAATTAATATTTGGTACTCTGAATTTTTTGCGGATAATTTAGTATTTGCGGATAATATTTGCGGACTTTTAAATTTATACGCAAAAATGGGTGATAAGATGATCCATAACCTATAGGATTCAAAAATCTTTAAAAATTTATTTTTTAGAATTTAAATAATTTTTTTTTTAATTTTTTAATTTTTTAAAAAAAAGATGGAATAAGTCAAAGTCAACAACAACCTTCTACAAAAAACAATAAAAATAATTATTTTAATAAAAATCAAAATCAACAACAACAATTTTTAAATTTATTTTATACACAATTAGAAGAACAAAATAAAATTCAAAAAAATTTAAAATTAATAAAAGAAACAAATTTAATAAACTTTATAAGAGAAAAACAACAACAATAACAACAACAATTTGTTGATATAAAAACATTTTTATTCCCTCAAAATTTTTTATTTGTAAAAAATCAGAATTTTGTTTAAATTTTTTTTTCTGATTAAAAAATCAGAATTTTGATCTCAAATATAAAAATTAAATTTTTGCTAGTCGAAGTATAAATATTTACTGTTATTTATACAGTATTTCTATTTGTTTTGTACATTTTGTAAAATGGACATTTTGTAAAATGGACATTTTGTAAAAGGTCCATTTTGAATATTTTATATTTTTGGTGTTTTGAAAAATTTATAATTTTTGGCATTTTATTTTTAACACTTTGTAATTATGAGAGAGTATAGTTAAATGAGAGAGACATTTTTATGAAGAGAGAAGTTAGTGTAATTTTTTAGGGTTTTTTGTGGCTGTTTTTCTTATTTTTTTGGTTTCTTTTTGTTTTTTTGAATTTCGACTGCCTTTTCTAATCTATATTTTTTAATATTTTTCAGATATTCTCCTTCTTTTAAATAAAATTTTCTTCTCTTATGGCAAGATCACAATCATTTTTTGATGCCGAATTGCCAAACGATCCAAGTAGCAGTAATCAACACATACCAAATATTGATTACGATGATGAAGATATTGGCTTAGATTATGATGAATATGGCGTTGAAGTAAACGAGGCAAATGGTTTGGATTATGATGATGAGGACGATGTGGGTCTTTCTGCACATGGACAGTACGTGGAGGAAGAAGATGAAGATGATGAAATTGGTTTGGATAGAATGCCTCCTCTGCCTGATGATGATGATATTTTTGGGTATATTTTTATTATTATTCTATTATTTTTTGATACCCGGGACTTGTTTATGGATTTTTTGTTTTAACTTACCATGTCATCTTTCAGATAATCATGGAAGTCTGGTTTTT
The DNA here is from genome assembly GCA_000172435.1 of Meloidogyne hapla. Lineage (NCBI taxonomy): Eukaryota > Metazoa > Nematoda > Chromadorea > Rhabditida > Meloidogynidae > Meloidogyne > Meloidogyne hapla. The sequence goes on along the minus strand of ABLG01000119.1, from coordinate 195,410 downwards.
AAACTGCCAGTTTTCCAGGGCCACCGATAAACAGACCTGGATATTTTCCTCTCGTATACTTTCGTTCTTATTTATTTTCTTATTTTCATTATTTCAGTGACCACAATACTTCAACTCCAGCACCGCAAGACCCAACAATTACCAGCACCAATAATAATTTAATGAAGGTGCCATTTAATGAATTTGCAAAAGAAGTTGTCTACACGTTGGCTTCAAAGGTATTCTTTTAGTTTACGTGAAACAAAAATTTAAAAAAATACTTCACAGGTTTCTGGTTATTGTAATTTGCATGAACTTAAAGAGGATTTGAGGTTTTTAATATAATTTTTTGGGGAGAATTTTTTTTTATTTTAAAGAAAAGACACTGGACTTCTACCAGATTATGTTGTTGCTCATTATGGCTTTGCAAATTTTGAAATATTTATGAAATCTGAATTGATGCAACCTTCTGTAAAACTGCAAATAATTGATGGAAAACATTATTTTTTGCCAAGAAATTGTTCGACGTTTTCGCATATACGGAATGAACAGGAAATTGAAAGAGCTGCAACTTTATTAAAGTATTTTTTAAATTTTTTATTTTTTTGTTGATTTTATATTTTTTTAATTTTTAAGTCAAAATCGTGAGGAGAATGAAAAATTGTGTCGCGCACTTTTACCAGAAAATAAAGAGGCAACAATAAATGGACGCAAATTAATTTCTGAATTAGTTTATGAATTGGGTGGTGAAGAAAAACCTGTAGCTTGGCAAGAAGTTCAGAAAAAATATAAAGAAAAGTTTAATGAAGAATTGGCGGGAGAGGTTTGTTTTGTGAATTTTTTAAATTTTTGTAGTTACTTTTTTTATTTCCCCTCTATTTTACTAAAAACTAATTATAAGTTTCTGATTTTTTTTTGATGTCACTTGTGGTGTAGTGCTTGTTTACTGGGTTTTGATGTCTGGGTTCGAACCCCACTACGGTTAAATAATTTTATTTTTTCCTTTTCGACTATTAAATAATTTCTTAATTGTGTAAAGTTATTATTTTAATTTCAAAAATTTTTTATAAGCATAAGACAACCAAAATTAAATTGAAAATTAAATTTGAGAATTAATTATGTTTTTAAAATATTTTCTAGGCTCTTAAACGCATGTTTACACGCGACAAGGCTATTAAAATTCTTGAGACACTTTTTACTTATGAAATGGAATTGTGGCAAGCAAATTTGCCTGGGCAATTCTTCTTAAAATTAAAAATGCCTTTCAATGGTTTGAATTTTTTAATTATTTTTTTTAAAATTTTTAGATCTTGTAAATTACTATGAGGAAGAGTTACGGAATCATAACGAAGCTAAAGCTCAAATGAAAAATGTTTCGGGAAGACCTATGCGTCCAAGAATCAACAATCATAAATATCCTAAGGTTATGTTTATAATTTTTTAAATTTTTTTCTGTTGGGATCAAATGTCTAATAATTTTTTTAAGGTTTTCCCAACTTGTCCTCTCTATCCAACTTTTGACAATCCGCATCCACCGCCTCCTCCTGTTCAACAAGCTGTTAACAATAAAAAATCTTTGGATGTTCCTAATAATGATGTTAACAATTCAAATCAATTAAATATGCCAACATCTTCTAATGCTGCAACCAAAAAGTATTTTTCATTAAGATTTTTTCGATAAATATTTTTACGGGAACATTTATCTCTTATTTAAGAGAATCTTTGTTATCTCACGAAAATCTATACCCATTTGTTTTAGTTTGACCTTCACTCCTTTCTCTATCAATATATTTTTCTTTACTTGAGGAACTGTTTAACACAGAGGCCCCGAATAGATAATATTTTCCTCTTTGTTGCTTTTAAAACTTCCTTTGATGTTCCTTTTTCTTTTTAGATCAAAATTTGATATTTCGCCTGAAGAACTTGGCATCTCAACCAAAAAACAATCATTCACTGAAATGATAAATTGCGAAGAAGATGATATTGCTGAAGAAAGCAAAATTACAGTAAAATACAATAGAAAAGGATGGGCAGAAGAAAGTAGTGTTCCTGCTTATGAAATTGGTGGTGGAGGAGAAAAAACGTCAAGATTGGATCCTCCAATAAATGTTGGAACTAATGCTGTTCAAAATGGAGGAGAAGGAGCGAAGGAGGATGATAACAAGGTTTTTTTTTTTGAAAAATTTTGGGATAAGTTTTTAGATTTGTTTTTGGGACTTTATGACCCGTCTAAAAAATTTTTTTAAGAAAAACAAAAAGACACGTTATACTTCTCGTATTGCTGGTGGAGACTTTACCGATTCTGATGAAGAGAGTGGTGATGATGAGGATGAAGTTGTGTCTATTAAAAAACTTCCAAAAGAAGAACGACCAGTTGAAATACCTAAACCACAATCTGTTGGAGAAAATTTGGTTTCTTTAACTTTGAAGTTTTAATATTTTTTGAATATTTTCTAGACATCTTTTGTTCCACAACAAGCACCTACTTCAAGTAATAATATTTTTGTTCCTCCTCCGCGTTTGTCTGGTCATCGTGCTGGAATTCATAAATTTATGCAAGAGAAGGTTTTTTTGATTTTTTCAAAGATTTTTTTTAAATTTTACTTTTCAAGGTTGAGCAAAGAAAAATCGAAGGGACAACAAGTCAGCCACAACAACCAAACCCACCTCCGTTTAATCCAACAAAACAACGTTATCCTGTTAATTATTCGTCTGATGAGGAAGATGATGATGTTAATAATATCTTTAATGAAAAACAAATGTCGAAGGAGAAGAGTGTTGAGAATGTTGTTGGACGTTCTGTACAGCAACAACAAGGAGGAACTTCTGTTAATTGGTTTATTTTTTGTTTTTGAATAAGAATGGAAATGGTATTTTTTATTTCTGATTAAATTTCTAAAATAATCTAAAGGGGTCTGAGATTAAAGTTTCAGGGTCTTGAAAAAAATTTTGCCTTCTCTGTTCCTTGACCAAGAAGCAGGAATAATCTTTTTTAAATTACTTTTTGTTTTTTCTCTTGAATTTTGGGTTTATTTTAAGAGGCTTTTGTTAGTTTTTATATTTAAACTTCTTTTATTTTTTAGTACAAATACTGCTGCTTTATTTGACCCACCTCCATCACTTCCTCAACAGCAACAACAGCCTTCTTCTCGTCCTTTGCCAACTTTGTCCAATACTTCAATAAATCAACAAAACAACACGAACAATTCAAAATCTGTTCATAAAGATAAAAATGCTAATGAATGGCTGCTTATTGATAAAGTTGAATGGTTACGCAATGAAGCAAATAAACAAAAGATGTCACATGAAAGTCGTCCTGATGAGTATAAAAAAAATTTTTTTTTTGAATTTTTAATCTTTTTTTTTTCAATTTTAGAGGTTCTTTCATCTTTCGTAAAGGAAACGAAGTTTTAGTTCTTACGGAATCTGATGATAGAATTCGTGCTTCAAAACATTGTGATGGTAGAATTAAATGGGATGCTTATTTTCCAAAGGTTTATTTTTTTATTTTAGATTTTTTTTTAATTTTTAGACCGAATGGAAATTATTTTCTATAACTGTGCTTGGACTTGTTTATTCATTTATGCTTCGCGGTGAGTAAATAAAAAAATAAAAATTCAATTGATTATATGGTAGAAACATAGTATTATGTAGTTTTGTTTTGTGAACATACATTTTGTTTTCCCAAAAAAAAAGATAAGAGAAATATTTAAGAAAAGGTTGCGGGTTTCTAGAGAGTGTGAATAAACTTCGGATTGTGGTTTTTTTTTTGGTTTTGGCGTTGATTTAAATTTTTTTGCTTTATTCTGAATTTTTTGAGCTTTTTTTCTTGTTTTTATGTTGTTCCTAGAAATTTGCTTTTTCTGCCCAATCCGATTTTATTCAGCAAAAATAATAATTGCCTACATATATGCTTCGTTGCCTTCCTTTTCTTTCATTTACCTATTTGTTTATTTTCTTGCTGTTTTACTGCTCAATATAAAAAATAGAATATTATATTCACTTCCTTTTTATTATTATTATTAAAAATGATGAATATTATTAAATTATAAATTTTGTTTTTTGATTTATTTTTGTTTTTTTTTTTTTATTTTCGAATAGCGTTTAATTCGCTTTAATTCTTTTTTTTTTCTAAATTCTTTTTATTTTTCTATTAATTTTTTTTATTATTTTAGAAAATTTTCCCCTTCAAAAAATAGATACTACCAGCAAAATTATGCTTGGAAATTCTGAAAAAATTTTATTACCTGATGTGTCAAATAAATGCAGTTTTGTTTTTCTTTTAAAAATTTATAAAAATTAAATTTTTAAAATTAGAAAGTTTTAAACCTCCATATCCTGTTTGGCGTTCTACTGTTTGTGGCCAAGATTTTCTGTGCTTTTTTACAAAACAATTCGGCTTCAGCAATCATTATTTGACACCAGTTAAAATTGATGGTTAGTGATTTTTTAAAATTTTTAAATATTTTGATTTTGTGGTGTAGTTAGTTATGTTTTGGTTTTTCTTTTCGGGGGGTCGTGGATTCGAATCCCACTTATGTTAAAAGATGTTTTTTGAATTTCTGAAGCATAAATACATCAAAAGTGGGATAAAAGACATTTTAAAATATTTTTAAAATTTTTTGCTATATTTTAAAAATTTTTATTTTTGGAGGTGTCACATATTGCTGCTCTGAACAATATTATATGTATATGAAAGCTATGTGGTTTGGTTTTAATTCAGTTGCTAAAGAAATAATGTTAACGAATGACCCTTCAACAATCAAAAAACTTGGAAATGCCGATACAATGAGGCAACGACAAGCAAATGGGGCAGAATTAAAAGCAAGAACTTTTGACCATGATGAATGGAGGGAAGCTAAAAGAGATGTTTGTTTTTAGATTTTTTTGAAAATTTTAAAATTTTAAAAATTTTGAAGGTTATGCGTACAGCTTTGCGTGCAAAATTTGAACAAAATCCACAACTTTTTAATATGCTTATAGAAACTGGTGATGCTTTGCTAATTGAAGCGAGTCTAACAGATTTGTTTTGGGGTATGATTATTTTTAAATAACTTTTTTTTTAAATTTATTTTTTTATTAAAAAAGGAATTGGTTGCACTATGGATTCACAAGAAATCAAAATAATCGATAAATGGAGAGGTTCAAATCAACTGGGCAAATTATTAATGAAGTTACGAAGAGAATTTCAGTTTAGATGTAGAGCAAATGAAGACTATGAAGATGACTATTTTTAAATTTTGTAGACTGATTTTTCTATAGAGGACATGGCAAATGCATTACTGTGCAAGACGAACCTGTAGTATCTTTTTTATTTTTTTTTATTCTTTCATTGGAAATTTTACACATTTTTTACAAATCAGGGATTTTATAAATTTTCTGTAAAATTGTGGTGAATGTTCATATTTATTTTTGTTTTTTATTGTTTGTGAGAGTTTAATAATCTCTAATAATTATTTTTTAAAGAAAGCACATTGAATTTTTCATAAAAATTATTTTAAGAATATTTTTTTAGAGAAATGAAAAAACCACTCGCTTCAATTAAAAAAGCAAAACGTCAACGTATTAAAACTCAAAGAAAATTTTCAAAATCGGCAAGACGTGGAAAATTGAGAAAATATGCAAAGGATCGAATAGTTGAAGTTCAAAAAGCGAGGCAGACTAAAAGTCGTGGGAGGTTTGACAAGGTTAATTATTTTTTATTTTGATTTTTTTAGAGGGGGTTGAAGCTTTAAATCATTTAAAATTGAATTAGGCAACTTCTGGTCAATGGGAAATTATTTCAGAAATTTTTTGGTCCTTGGGATATTTTGTCACCTTTTTGAAACTCCTTCCATTTTTATTTTTTAAGATTCGAAATGATTGGCTGCGTGACCGGGAAGTGCGTCAAAATTATTCTGATTCGGATTATAGTGATAATGAAGAGGAGGAATACAAAGAGACTAATAAACTTCAAAAGGAAGAGGATGAAGAAGAAGAAATGGATTCGGAAGAAATTAAAAAACATTTTTTATCATTTGGAGGTTTTGATGAAGAAAAAGAAATGTTATTGCCAATAAAAATTGGTGGAAAATTAATCAATAGAGTTAAAATGGATACTGATGAAGAGTTGAAAGAAGAAGAAAATGATGAAGAGGAAGGGAAGGAAATTGAAATGGAAGAGATGAAATTAAAAAAGGAGGCAGAGGAAGGACAAAGAGAAGGTTTCTTTAAATGTTTGAGGAGCTTTATTAGGAGGGAAATTGAATTGTAAACCCTTCAATAGCCTAGTGACATTAGGGAAATGAGAAAATCCCTTTTAGCTAAAATATGCAGAAATCCGCATTTTCTGGAATTTTTGCGGACATTTAGAAAACTTGCGGATTTTATTGTTTTTATTGCTCTTTTCATTTATTTTTCTAATAAATTAATTTTATTAAAGATTTTCTTCCAAATCTAACTACTTTGACTGATCAACAATTGGGAGAACTCTATACAAGATTAATAAAAGAAGCAGAGTCTAAAATTGCCTCAACTGCTGAACAAATAATTGCTGATCCAAATGAAAACGTTTATTTTTTAAATTTTTAAAAATTTAATTTTTTTGATTTTTAAAGATATCAAAATTCCGTATTTTATTAAAAATGGCTTTTGGAGAAGACCAATCACCTTTAATTCGTGAAGATGTTCAAAAACTTGCAGCGGCTACATTATCTGATGTTTTTGTTAATGTATTGCCTGGATATAAAATACATACTTTAAGTGAAGTTGAAAAAGGACAGAAAATGAAAAAAGAGACGAAAAGGTTTTTTATATATTTTGAAAATTTTTTGGAATTTTTTTATTAGTTTTTGGGGCATTTTTTTTGTGGTTGGTGGATTAAATTATATTTTTGGGCATTTTTTAGTAAAGCTATAAGCATTTAATTAGGTTTCTCTAATGAGTTGTCTTGTGATGTAGTAGGTTGGTCACGGTGTCGGTGTAAAGGTTCAATTCCATAGTGAAAGGTTCGATTCCATTTGAAGTTAATTTCTTTTCTAAATTCGTTTTAATCATTTTGACCTTTAAAAAAAATTTTTTTTTAACTTTTTGACTATCAAAAAAATTTTTTCATGCCTTAATTTGATTTTAAAAATGATTTTTATTTAATAATGAAATTATGTTAATTTTTTAGATTAGCTTCATTTGAACAATTATTACTTCAATATTATGTCAAGTATCTCAAATTTTGTGAAAAAACTGCTAATAGTAAATATTTTTAAATTTCTTGATATATTAAAAAAAATTTTTTTAGAATTATTTTCAACAAAAATTGACCAAAATAATTCTTCAATTTCACCATTTTCTGCCCAACTTGGAATTTTATGTGGAAAATGTTTGTGCCTTTTATTAGAAAAATGTTCACATTTTAATTATGCTTCAAATATACTTTCTTGTTTGGCAAGATTAAGTCTTTGTAAATGCAAAAATGTTTGTTTTCTTGTTTCTGGATTTTTTTTTAATTTTTTTAAGTTGCTCTCTTCAATTTGTTCTTCATTTTCTACAATATTTTCGGATGATTGTTCTCTCCAAATTTCATTAAATGGGGTTAAAGCAATATCCAAACTTGTTGAAAAGAAAAAGGCTTATGTTCCAGCACAATTAATTTCAACTCTTTTATTTTTGAATATAAAGGTTTTTTAATTTTTAAGAGGGAATTTTCGAGTTTTTCCAAGGGGGTAAATTTTCAAATTTATTGGGGGTCCTTTTGAGTTTAAATTTTGTTAAATTTTTTAATTAACGTCCTGATGATTTTAAAATTATTTGAGATACTAAGAATGTTAAAATTGATTAATTTCCCATTCTTTTCCTTATAATTTAATTTTTTTATTTTTTTTACAGGAAATTGATCGTGATGGTTCTGAAGCTAAACAATTAAAAAAGGAAAAATTTAAAAAGAAAGAAATTCCAAATAAAAAACGTAGAAAGGTTTAAATTTTATTTTTTAAATATTTTTTATCAATTTAATAAAATTTTCAGTTAGATAAACAAATTGGAAAATTAGAAAATGAATTAATTGAAGCAATTTCATCAAATTCGTTTGCAACAAAATTACAAATTTCAACACAAATAATGCACAATGTTTTTATTATTTATTTTAAAATACTTAAAAGAATGCCGCAAACAGAATTATTAAGTCCTGTTTTGCAAGGATTGTCTAAATTTGTTCATTTAATTAATATTGATTTTTATGATGATCTGATGCAGCATTTGGGACGTTTAGTTGAACAAAAGGTTTTTTTTATTTAATTTGTAGGGAGTTTTTAATTAATTCGGTTAATGAGAGTGGTGGTGTAGTGGTGAGGGTGTTGTGTTTTCACTGCTTTGGTTGGGATGGGTCTAGGGTTCGAATCCTTTTGGTGGAAAAACATTTTTAAAATTCTTAAAAATTGTTTTTTTGCTATTTTTTAATTCTAAAAAATATTTTTAGAACCCTAGATATTTTTTTCAAGAATGTTTAAAAAATTTTAAAATTAAAATTTTACTTTTTAGCAATTAAAAGTAACAGAAACATTGAATTGTATACATACCGCTAGTCATATATTTACTTGTGAGGGACAAGCAATAGAAGTTGATCTACAAAAATTTTATAAAGCTTTGTATAATGTAATGCCTAATATATGTTTTCAACCTGAAGGAGGTTTTTTAATTATTTTTTTTTAATTTTTGAAAAAAATCTAATGCGACATTTCATCCCACAAGAAGAATAAAAAATTAGAAAAATATTTTTTTAATTTATTTTCTTAACTTTTCCATTAAAATATCAATTTTAAATTAAATTTTTAGAATTACAAAATCAAATTTTACTTTTAATCGAATCACTTCAATTATTATTAATTAAAAGAAGAAAAAGTGTTTCAATTAAAAAAGCTGCTTCATTTACTAAACGTTTGGCATTAATTACAGTTGGAATTAATTTTATTGATTCAAATTGTGCAGCAGCACTTTTGTTGCTTTTGAGAAGAATATTTTCGGTTTTCTTTTTTTTTTAATTTTTTAAAATTTTTTAAAGTCTTTTCCTTCATTAAAACCAATGATTGGTAATAATCAAAACAAAGAAGAGGAAGATGACTTTATTGTTGATAATGGCCAATATCGTCCAGATTGTTCTGATCCAGATTATAGCAATTCTATGGGGACATCTATTAGAGGAGAATTGGAATTAATTTTAAAGGTTTTTTAATTAATTTCTTAGCTTAAGTGGTTACGTGAGCATGTGATGTAATGGCGAAGGTGATAGGTTTGTGGTAGTTAGGGTTGTGGGTTCGAATCCATGTGGCGAAATATTTTTTAAATATTAAAAAAAAATATTTTTAAATAATTTCTGGGGTCAAAAAAATTTTTGTGATTAAAAAATATTTTTCTATCTTTTTAGAATCAAAATAATCAATTAATTAAAATGTTGGTGTTACACCTATTAAATGGATTACCTTTAACAGGAAAAAATAGATTGGATGCAAAATGGACTAGCATGTTAGATTTTTTTGATTTCTAAATTAATTTCAATTTTTAAATTTTTAGAGAACCTTCAGAATTATTTAAAACAATAAAAAATGAGGAAAATGGCAAAAATGAGAGGAGAAAGACTAAAAAAGAATTTTTTGAAAAATTGGAAAATTTTGCAAAGGTTTGGAATTAAGTTTAAATTTTATTTTTTTAATTATTTTTTAAGAAGAATAAATCAAAAAATCAAAAATTACAACATTTTGGTTCTTCAAATTTTTGTTCTACATTAAATTGTTTTATTGAAGCTAATGTTAAAAATTGTTGAAAATTACTATTCTATGGTTGTTTTTGTTGTTTTTTAATTAAAAAATTTATTTAAAGAAAAAGAGGTTTATTTTTTTTAACAATCCCAGGTGATTCTAAAAGGGCTAGGAAAATTTCTTTATTTTAAAATATTTTTGAAAAATTCTAAAAAAAGTGACATTTCATCCCATAGGTAAGAGAAAAATTATTTTCCTAATTTTTATATTTTCTTTTTCCATTAAAATAAAAAGATTTAAGTTTCTAATTTATTCTCTCTCCTCCACAAAATTTTTTACAATCTGAATATTTCAAAAAATTATTAAAATTTCCCCCTTCCCCAAAATAACTAAATTTAATACATTCATTTAATTGAGAATTAAAAGCAAAACGTCCATTATGTGAAAATTGTTTTTGTTCTGTTTCATGTCCAGAATCTTCTGGGCTTTTACAAATAAATTCTTTTTTAGGGCAACAAAATCCACTCTCACAATAAAAACTGTCATTTTTACACTTATTTTCCTCTCCACATTTTTCTAGCTGTAAATTAGTCTTCCATGGGGCGTTGCATAATTTTCCTATAAAATTTTTATTTCGACTTTTTATAATATGACGTTTTGGTTTTTGACTTTTCGACAGTGCCGTTTTTAATATTTGGCGTTTTAAAAATTATAGGATTGGCATTTTGTCGTTATACAGTTTTTAGGGTTTTTTTTTAAATTCTGGTTTTATATTATCAAAAGCTGTGAATTTACCATTTTCGGGGAAGATCTCGGTACTGCAACTGTACTCCTTGAACAACATGAGTGGAAGAATTAATGAAAAAATAAAATGCATTTCTTTTAAAAATTAGGTTTATTTTTGTTTATTTTTAATTTTATTATTTTTATATTTGTGTGTATATGTGCGCGAAGATTAATGCGATTGATTGATGGAGGTTGATGGGGTTAGGCTAAATAGTTAGATATTTAAAATAACGCGTAAATTTACTGTACTACTATAAAAATTCTTCTACTGATTTTTCTCTAACTCTTCGAAATTAGAGAAAAATGTTAATTAAATAGAAAGAGATAGAGAGAAAATTAGAGAGAGATGTTAGAGAAAAAAAGTAAAAAATTGGCGTTTAGAATAAATAACATTTTTAGCTTTTTAGTTGTTTAGATTTTTTAATTTTTGATTTTAGGTGTTTCTTTTTCTGTTAAAATTACAAATGGCAAATCAATCTAATGTCAACAAATTAAGTTCTTCGCCAACTCCTCCAACAAGCAATATACGCCCAAAACTTGAACAAATTCAAAGATATTCAACAAGACGAAAACGTCCATTACCAAAAGAAGAAGTTCAAAATGATGAATCTTTGGAAGACTTTTTGGTTGTTGATGATGGTCAAATTGTTCTATCGTCAATTAAAAATGATAATGGTGAACAAGACAAATTTGTTTTAAATGAAGAAGAAGAATTAGTTGAATTTGGGAGAGGTTGTACAAATAAAGGAGCTCTTTGTATTTGGCACAGTGGTATTTTTTTGTTATTTTAAGTGGGAAATTTACTAGAAAATTATTTATTTGGGTTGAAAGATTTATTCTTCGTGTTTCTCTTCTTGTTTTTCTTTCATTCTTGGGTCCATGGTTTAAGTTCCTGTTTAAACCAAGGCCGCAGAATGACCCTGTTCTAGTTTTGTAGCTTGGGAGTTTCTCGGTTTGTTGCTCGGTTCTCTGGATCAGTTAAAAGTCCTTAACTGAGCCAATTTTTCATTCTTTTTAAACTTTTTCGCCTAACTTTTTAACAACTTCAACTTAAGGTTATCGCTATATTCGTGTTAGACATGACGGTCCGTATTGGCGTTGTACTGAACCCAAATGTCCTTCTAAAGCCTCCGCTGTCGAACAAGAAGATGGAAGAATTTTAGGCAAAATCAGATTAGAACATTCTCATTTGCCTCAACCAGAACGTCGTTTAGCAGAAATTAAAAGGCATGAATTAAAACAACGGGCTAGAGAAGATCCAAGTTTAAATAGAGTTAGATTAATTGCAAGTATTAGATCTGATGTGGATGATGAAACTTTTGTTGCTATGGGATCAGATAATGCACTTGGAATAATGGCATATAGGTTTACTTTTTGGATTTATTTTTTTATTAATTTTTGAGATCAAAAAGTGTCTGGGTTATGGTCCTTCCGCCAGCCCCGTAAAGAGAAATTTTCCAGGGAAAATTTTTTCAGGGTTTTTCTGTTAGTTTGTAAATCTAAAAACAATTTTCCAAAAATGTGGCCCTGAATTCAATTCACCAACCTTTAATAAAATAAAATCATTTTATAGAGAAAAAGCAAAATTATATGGCAAAGGAACTTCAAAAATTTCATCAAATGATGTTATGTCAATTCAATTTCCACCTGCATTAATTGAAAAAGGAGGCCAATCTATTCTACTTTATGATTCCAGACCTGTTCGAATGCATGATGATAAAGCAGTTTTTGTCTTTGCACATTCATATGTTTGTTTTCTTTTTAAAATTTCTTGGTGACTTTGGAGATTTTTGGTGACTTTTTATATTTTTGCTGATTCTGCTTTTTTTTGAAGACAAAAATTTTTTGGAAAATTTTTTTTCCAAAAATTACTGGGCAGTTATTTTAATCATTTTCGCAGATATTTTGCTGCTTTCTATGAGATTCCATCATCAAAATTAAATTTTTAGATGCTTCAACATCTTGCTGGTCAGTCAATTTGGGCAATTGGTTCAACTTTCAAATCTGCTCCTCGACCATTTAAGCAATGCTTTATTATTGGTGCAATTTTTAGAAATCAACTAATAATTGCTGCACATGCACTTTTACCTCAACATTCAGAAGAATTTTATATTGAAGCTTTGGAAGCGATTGCTAATGCTATAGATCCTGCAAAACCTAGAAAAAGTTTATTTTTTAAAATTATATAAGAGCTTTGTTATTATAACATTGATATATGCCTCCGTGGAGTAGTGGTTAGGGTTTGGGTGAATTCTTCAAATTGGCCGTAGGTTCGAATCCCTCTCTGGAAATTTTATTTTTAAAATTTTTTTTCGATTAAAAAAACAAAATAAATGGTTAGTGTTATAAAAAAATTTTTTTTACTAATTTTTAATATTTTAGTTATCACTGATTTTGAAAATGATATGGTTGTAGCAGCCCAAAAAGTCTTCCCGGAAGCTTCTGTCAGTGGTTGCTATTTTCGCTATGCCCAAGCTTTATTTAAAAAATGGAGAGATTTAAAATTGGGAGCACTCTATGGACATGAAAAAAGTTTGGCTGGAAATATTGCGAGGATGACATTTCGGTTTATTTTTTAATTTATTTAATTTTTATGATGAAAATCTTTCTAGTCGATTGCTCTGTTTGGCACTTATTCCACCTTCTATTGTCATTCGTGCATTTTATATAATTGCAAGTGAAGCGTTCCAAATCCCAGAATTGGCAGGGTATTTATTTTACTTCAAAAGGACATATATTGGTTTAACTGATTATGAATATCGAATGAAATCTGCTGCTTTTGGAGTAAATTTTGGACAAAATTTGTTGTATTCTCCTTTGGGACCGACAATGGATTACTCAGGTTTTTTAGAGATTGTTTTTGTTTTATTTTGTTTTAAAGGGATTGGAGAGAGATTCTTTGATTATTTTTTAGACTTTTGGTCTCTGGGTTTTAAAAAAGTTGATTTTGTTTTGGGGGGATAGTAGAGGGATTTTATTATTTTTTAGATTAGGTATTTTAGAGATTTTGGTAGGACAGAAACTCGGTAATTTCCCCAACGACTTTATATTTCATTTTCTCTTCCTGTTAGTAATTTTTGATTTTAAAATTAATTTTTTAAAGATGCCAATGTCAGTCATGAAGAGCATGTTTATGCTGCTCAACCACCTCGTTATGAAATTCAATCTCCTTCAGCTTCAGCAATTATAGTAGAATCAACACCTTTAAATATTGAAGAACCAATAATACATCAACCTTTTTGTCCGATAGAATTTTGGAATATTAGTGAAAGAGCAGCATCAGCTTTATTAAATACAAATTATGCAATGGAAACAGCACATTTTCAAATCAAGGTTTTTTTTTTTTTGAATTTTTTTTTGAGAAGTTCTGAATTTGGGGCCCTGATTCTTCCTCAAACCACATTTTTCACTAATTCCAATTGTTCCAATGGTCTTTGTTCCAATTTCAATATTTTCGAATTTGTCCGCAAATATATGTCCGCAAAAGTTATTAAACCTCTAAATTTTCTTTTAATTTTAAAGCAAAATTCAAAATATCAACCATCAATCCCCGACTATTTATTAGCATTTTGGGATGATTTTGAAAAGCAACGAGATAATATTCGTTCAGTTGCAATATCAAATAAAAAAAGAAATAGAAAATATGTAATAAAAGAAGAATTGGTTGCAAGTACTTTAAATGAAGCTTCTTATGAAACAGATCAAGCAATTTTAAATACTTTGGATATGCTTTCACATCATGTTCAAGGATATGTTAATGGATTACATTTTGATACAAAAAGTGAAAAATCTTTTTCGTCTTTGGATGAAGGTTTGGTAGAAGAAGAATATGATGAAAATATCAATGATAATATTAATAATACAACAAAAAATTCAACTGATGATTTTCTTATTTATGATACCTCTAGTACTGTTGCTGTTGCAAGTACATCTTCAACTTATTGCTAAAAAATTTTATTTTTATTTTATTAAATTTATATATATTTTTGTAAATGATTCTGCCTATGATTCTCGTGCATTTATATATTTTATAAAAATTTGATGACCAAATGATATTTTTTACTTTATATGGCATTTTTAAATATTTTGTGGTGATTGGCGTTTTGAATTCTTACTCTGAATTGGCATTTTGTCTATTTTTGGTTAGTTGGTGTTGCGTAATTTTGATAATATTTTCTTGGTTGGCGTTTTGTAATATGTTACGTAGGTTGGCATTTTGTGTATATGCGTTTTGAAATATCCTTTTAGATGGCTTTTTTTTCTTTGTCTGCAATACTATTTCGCTTATTGACATTTCGAAAGTGACGATTTTACAGTAGTCGAGTTGGAAAGAAAACACAAGCGTCATTTTTCTGCTATTGACCGACTAAAAATGTGACCATGTTGTCTTGGCATATTTTTCCTCTAAAATTGATTCATTTTACTTTTGGCCTTTTTTGTTTTTAACCATTTTTTATTTTAGATTATAGTCAATTTTTCAAATGGTGAAGCAATCTGCTGATATTAAACAAAGTCCAAGCATTATTCGCCCAAAACTTGAACAAATCCAACGTCGTTCGTCACCAAGAAAACGCCCGGCACCTAAAGTTGAAGAAACTGAGGATGTTGTAGTTGATGATATTGTTGAACCTGTTATACCAGAAAAACAACAAAAAGAAGATGAAGTTCCTCAAGAATATGAAATAATCGAATTTACAAGAGGATTTACAAACAAGGGAGCTGTTTGTATTTGGCACAATGGTTAGTGATTTTTAAACGTTAAAAATGACTTTAGAACCGATTTTTAGGTTATCGCTACCATAAACATTATGGGACTTATTGGCGTTGTAGCAACCGAAAGTGCCCGGCAAATGCAACAGCCTCTGAGCAAGAAGATGGCAAAATTATTGGAAGAGTGAGGAACACACATACTCATTTACCGCAGCCTGAACAAAGATTGGCAGAAATCAAACGACAAGAATTAAAGCAAAGAGCTAGAGATGAGCCTCACTTGAGTAGAGCAACTCTTATTGCAAGTATTCGTGCTGGAATTGATGATGAGACATTTGTTGCTTTGGGATCAGATGCTTCTCTTTCGCATATGGCTTATAGGTATTTTATTATTAGCTCTGGGTTCTTGGGTTTTTTATGTATCTGCTTCCCTTGGGTCAGTCAATTTTTCATTCGGATTGCTTGAGCTCCAGCTTTTTGGGTTGAACTATAACTAACCGGGAATAGGACTTTTCTAATAATAAAAAGCCTAGGAATCCTTTTTGTTGCTCATCAAATTGTTTCAGGGAAAAGACCAAACTTTATGGAAAAGGCTCTACAAAGTCAGGATTATCAGATATTGTGTCGTTAATATTGCCGCCTACTTTGACTGAACGAAATGGTCAATCCATATTTTTGTATGATTCAAGGACTGCACGTGCTCGTGATAAAGGAGCAGTTTTTGTGTTTGCACATCCTTATGTTAGTTTTTTAGATTTTTCTGAAATTTTCTCACAAATTTAGATGCTTCAACAACTTGCTGGACAAATTACTTGGGCGATTGGAGGATCTTTTAAATTAGCCCCAAACCCATTTAAACATTGCTTTATTATTGGAGCTATTTTTCGAAGTCAATTAATTGTTGCTGCACACGCGCTTCTGACTGAAAATTCTGAACAATTTTATATCGAGGCCTTAGATGCGGTCGCTGCTGCTGTTAAACCGGCAAAACCGAGGAGAAGTATATTTTAATTCTTAATTATTTACCTTTTCTATATTTTAGTTATTACTGATTTTGAAAACACAATGGTTGTAGCAGCACAAAAAGTCTTCCCAGAAGCGCATGTCAGTGGATGTTACTTTCGTTTTGCTCAAGCATTGTTTCGTAAATGGTCTGAATACAATCTTGGAGCTATCTATGGAAATGAAAAAAGTCAAGCTGGAAATATTGCGAGGATGACATTTCGGTTTTTTTTTCAATTTTTAGATAAATTAGAATTAGGTGAATAATTTTTTGTTATTTTATTTGACGATTATTGGTGAAATAATAGATGAATATTTAAATAGAATATTTTATGGGTCAACATTGGTGTAGTTGGATAAGTCTTGTTTAAAGTCAAATTTTCAGAGTCTTTTGTCTTGGTTCGAATCCCATTACTGCAAATTAATTTTTCTTTTCGTTTTTAAGTACATATATTTTTTGAAAGCTTATATGAGATTACATTTTATCGAAAAACATTTTATTTTTAGTCGTTTGCTTTGTCTTGCTCTTATTCCAATGGCTTATGTTAACCGAGCATTTTATGTAATTACTGAAGCTGCACAACTTTCACAATTATCCGAGTTCCTTTTCTATTTTAAACGGACATTTATTGGATTAACTGAACATGAATATCAAATGAAATCAGCAGCTTTTGGATCAAATTTTGGACAAAATTTAATTTATTCGACACCAGAGGAAGAACAAGTTTATGAAGGTTTTTTTAAGATTGATAGGATTTTTTCAGCTTTTTCCATTTTTAGAAGGCAGTTATGAAGAACATGTTTATTCTCCACATATTCGTTATGAAATGCCAACACATTCTTCAACAATTATTGTAGCAAATCAATCGCCAGCATTTATGCAACCTTTGCGTCATCGTCCTTATTGTCCTTTGGAATTTTGGAATATTAGTGAAAGGGCAGCGACTGCTTTACTTAATACGAACTCTGCTATGGAAATGGCACAGTTTCAGATCAAGGTTTTTAAATATGTTTTAAGTAGGGAGAGGGACTTCACTCATTCTGAAATTTATTCCCGGGGAGGTTGGAGGTTTCTATTCCCAGGGCCAATAGGATACCGTTGGGTGTTTTAACTTGAGTCTTTTACCAAAAAACTTTCAGCAAGGTTCTAAGCAACTGCCTTCACTTCCCGATTATATATTAGCATTTTGGGATGATTTTGAAAAGCAACGAGATAATATTCGTTCAGTTGCAATATCAAATAAAAAAAGAAATAGAAAATATGTAATAAAAGAAGAATTGGTTGCAAGTACTTTAAATGAAGCTTCTTATGAAACAGATCAAGCAATTTTAAATACTTTGGATATGCTTTCACATCATGTTCAAGGATATGTTAATGGATTACATTTTGATGTTAAAGAGAAGCAAAATGATGATTCTATTGAATTTAATGAAAGTTTAAGTTCTAGTAGTGGACATTTACTCGTCTTTGATTCTCCATCTATGAAACCGAGTACTTCTGGTTTTCGCTAATTCTTTTTTCTTAAATTTGAAAATTTTTTGCATAAATATTTGGTTATTTTTAAAAAGATTGTTTTGAACTATTTTGTTCATAAATCAAAGAAATATTTCTTTAATGTTGTCGTTAATCTTTTTTTTTAAATTTTGCAGATTTAACTTGAAGATTTTTCAAATGGGAAAGCAAACTGCTGATATTAAACAAAGTCCAACTGATATACGCCCAAAACTTGAACAAATTCAACGTCGTTCTTTGCGTAAACGTCCAGCACCTAAAGTTGATTATACTGATGAAGTTGAGGATGTTATTGTTGATGATGTTATTGAACCAATTGTAACTGAAACGCAACAAGAACCTGTTCAAGAAGAGGAGGAGGTTGAATTCACAAGAGGATGTACAAATAAAGGATCTATGTGTATTTGGTACAATGGTTAGTATTTTAATAGACTTAACTTTTTGATTTTTATAAAAATCAGCAAAATTTGATTTTCTGCAAGATTTGTCCGAAAATATTTAAAATTCCTTAATTTTAAGGTTATCGCTACATTCGATTTGGACATCGTGGTTACAAACATTACACTTCTTACTGGCGTTGTAGTAACCGAAGATGTCCAGGTAAGGCTTATGCATTGGAACAAGAAGACGGCAAAATAATTGGAGGGCTGAAAAGTCGACATAATCATTTGCCACAACCTGAACAAAGATTGGCTGAAATTAAGCGACAAGAATTAAAACAAAGAGCTAGGGAAGAGCCTTCCTTAAGTGGAGCAAATCTTGTGGCAAGTATTAGAGCTGGAATTGATGATGAAACTTTTGTTGCTTTGGGATCAGATGCTTCTCTTGCACGTTTGGCTCAAAGGTTTATTTTGTTTTTTATTGGGGATTTGGCCTGGAATTAGATGAAACTTGTCTTTTTCAAATCTATTCTTGACCTTTCAGGGAGAAGATTAAGCTTTATGGAAAAAGCACTCCAATGAAGGAACAGTCTGATATTGTGTCGTTAATATTGCCGCCTACTTTGACAGAACGAAATGGTCAATCAATCTTTTTGTATGATTCAAGGACTGCACGTGCTCGTGATAAAGGAGCAGTTTTTGTGTTTGCACATCCATATGTTTGTTTTCTTTTGTTTCTTCAGAAAAAAAAATAAAAATTTAGTTGCTTCAACAACTTGCTGGACAAATTACTTGGACGATTGGCTTATCTTTCAAAGCAACCCCAAATCCATTTACGCATAGTTTTATTGTTGGAGCGATTTTTAGAAGTCAATTCCTTGTTGTGGCGCATGCTCTTCTGACTGAAAATTCAGAGCATTTTTATATTGAAGCTTTAGAAGCAATCGCTGCTGCTGTTAAACCAACAAAACCTCGCAGAAGTATTAATTGTTAACTATTAATTGTTAAATTAATTTTTTAGTTATTACTGATTTTGAAAACACAATGGTTGTAGCAGCACAAAAAGTCTTCCCAGAAGCCCATGTCACTGGTTGTTACTTCCGTTTCGCCCAGACATTGTTTTGCAAATGGACTGAATATAATCTTGGGGCTATCTATGGAAACGAAAAAATTTCAGCTGGAAATATTGCAAGGATGACATTACGGTTTCTTTAATTTTAAGCTGTTGTAATCGATTAAAATCTTTTTCTAGTCGATTGATTTGTCTCGCGCTTATTCCAATGGCTTATGTTAACCGTGCATTCTACAAAATTGTTGAAGCTGCTAAACTTTCACAATTGGCAGAATTCTTTTTTTACTTTAAACAAACTTTTATTGGATTAACTGAGCAGGAGTTTAGGATGAAATCCGTGGCTTTTGGACCAAATTTTGGTCAAAATTTGGTTTATTCTGCACAAGAGGAGGAACATGCTTATCAAGGTTTTTTGAAATAAAATAAGGGAGATTTTTACTTTAAATATGTTTAGAAGGAAATATTGGTTATGAAGATTATCCTCAACATATTCGTTATGAAATGCCAACACACTCATCTTCAACAATTATTGTAGCAAATCAATCAAACCAATTTATGCAACCTTTGCGTCATCGTCCTTATTGCCCTTTGGAATTTTGGAATATTAGTGAAAGGGCAGCGACAGAGTTGGTCAATACAAATTCTGCTATGGAAATGGCACAGTTTCAGATTAGGGTTTTTTTAATTATTTTTAAAGAAGGGGGAAAGGGAGGAGGCTCCACCTTCGTTTAGAGCTTCCTAGGGCCAGGAGGACTTCTTTTTCGGGTGAAGCTGTCTTAAATTCTTTCAAAAAACTTCCTATTTTAGCAAGCTTCTAATAAGCAACTTTCTTCATTACCTACATGGATTTTAGCATTTTGGGATGATTTTGAAAAGCAACGAGATAATATTCGTTCAGTTGCAATATCAAATAAAAAAAGAAATAGAAAATATGTAATAAAAGAAGAATTGGTTGCAAGTACTTTAAATGAAGCTTCTTATGAAACAGATCAAGCAATTTTAAATACTTTGGATATGCTTTCACATCATGTTCAAGGATATGTTAATGGATTACATTTTGATGTTAAAGAGAAGCAAAATGATGATTCTATTGAATTTAATGAAAGTAGTACAAGTTTAAATTCTAGTAATATTAGTGGACGTATGAAACCAAGTACTTCTGCTTTTCGCTAAAATTCTGAGCCTTTTATTAAACTTTGCATAAATTTGAGGTATTTTTCAATTTTTTTAGAAGAGGTTCAAGTGTTCTGCCTTCACTTGTAGAGATATCGTATTAATTATGGCTATTTGGTGTTTTGTAATATATTTTCTCTTGTTGGTGTTTTGGAGATTAACATTTATCTCGAATAAGGACGTTTCAGTCCCGCCGGTTCAGTCCCTGGGCCCTTTTCCGGCCCATATCTTTTTTAATTCTTATCCAATCTGAGTGATTCATATATCAATCAAAAGCTCTGGATGTAAGGATCATTTTTCCTAACAGGGTTGATCTGATCAGATCATCAATTGAAAAGTTACAGACATTTAAAGATCGAAAATCACGATTGTCCGGACTTATCAGCTCATAACTTTTTAAATATTGATCGGATCTGATCAGTCCCTTTGGGATAAAGAATA
Source organism: Meloidogyne hapla (assembly GCA_000172435.1). Classification (NCBI taxonomy): domain Eukaryota; kingdom Metazoa; phylum Nematoda; class Chromadorea; order Rhabditida; family Meloidogynidae; genus Meloidogyne; species Meloidogyne hapla. The sequence continues at coordinate 174,629 of ABLG01000119.1, read as the reverse complement.
AACACATCCAGGGCTTTCGAATGATATAATATTTGTTCGAAATAATTCGGGCCCAAAGAAGTTATGGCCCGAAAAAGGGCCCTGGGACTGAACCGGCGGGACTGAATCGTCCCCTACCCCATTTATCTTGTAATGAATCATTTCTCTTTTTCTTACTCTACTATGCTATCTCTAACCTTTTCTTTTTTATTTTTCTCTTATTTTCTTCTGGACAATTCTCTAACTCTGCACTTTGAGTTTTCATTGATTTTTGCGATTCGGGTCAAATCTTTTAAATTTTTTGATTAAATCTACACTTTTTTCTAAATTTTAGTGTTTTATTAGCTTTATAAGTTATCAGTAAATATGGCATTTCCACCTCCTTTCAATAATCCAATGATGGCCCCTAGAATGCCTCAAAACATCCAGCCAGGTATTTTTGAATTTATTGAAGTTCTAAATTGTTTTTTCTACTTCAGGACAATTCGCAGGCCAAAAATTTGGTTTCTTTTCACCTCAAACAAGTATACCGACTGTTCCTCCACAAATGATGCAGATGCCTCAATTGCCTATGGTTGGAGGAGTTCAATTGACTTTAAGACCGAATTTTCGACCTTTTATGAGAAAACCGGTTTGCTTTTTTTATCATTGATTTGAATTTATTAATCAATTCAGGCTGAGGCACCGCCTGTTCAATTCATCACGCCTGTTAAACCTGTTGCTGTTACAACTGTTTTTATTGGTAATATAACAGATAAATGCCATGATAGTGTTATTCAGGACATTCTTGGAGTAAGTGTTTTTATTTTTAATTTTATAAGATGATGTTGGAACTCTAACTTGTAGACTTTGGACCTTCCATCAAAATACATTAAAAATCCATTTTTAGAAATGTGGCAATGTCCATACCTGGAAACGTCTTCAAGATTCCAATGGAAAATTTAAAGCTTTTGGATTTTGCGAATTTGTTCATCCTGATGGAACCAGAAGAGCGTTAAGAGTGCTTAAAGATTATCCTCTTGGCGATAAACGTTTAAATGTCAAAGTATGTTTTTGTTTTAATTTTTTGGATTTATTTTTTTCTTCAGGTTGATGACGCTACTGAAAAGTATCTTAAAGAGTTTGCTGAGAATCAGACACGTTTGCTTGGTATGGAATCTGGCACGAAAACATCATTAAATCCAGAAGAAGACGATAAACAGCTTAGAGAAGCAATCAAAACAATTATTAAGAAAAATGCGCCAGAAATGCTTGATATGGTGCCGGTGGATGAAGGAGGTTTGTGATTTTTTAAAGCTTCTTTTTGTGGAATTGTTTTATAATTGTTTTATCAATTTAAGGTCCTGCAGTCGCTGGGGCTGGTTCTTCAAAAGATGCTATTGCTAAAAGTCCGGCTGATGATGAAACTTCAAAGGTTTGTGAATTTTTCTTTTTATTTTTCTATTTTCTCCACTTTCATTTTTTTGTTCCGTTTGTATCATTTCATTCTTATCTCTCAAAAATTTTTTCACCCCTCATTTTCTCACTATTCTTCTGGTATGTTCTTATTGTTAGGATCTCACACACAAATTTTTGCTTATTGTCATTTGAACACACAACAGCATTTGGTGGGTAAGTTTAAAAATACAAAACAAAAAAATATTTTTTGGGTCCCTTTGAGGTATTTTTTTATATTATTTGTGCTTCAAAAATGAGGTAGTAAATAAAAAATATTTTTGAAAATTTTAAAAAATATTTGAAGCGCTTTAATTGACAATACAGAAATGTGCTGCACCTTTCGTGAGCTTGTCAAAAAAAAATTTCTAAATTTAAATTTTTAAAATTCAAAAAAATGTCCAAAAATTATAGAATCAACTATTAAATTGTGAAATTTATATTTATGTTAATCAAGAGATGAGCACTCTTTTTTTTGCTTCACTTTCAGGCTGGTTGTAAGTGTAATGGGAATCACTTCAATTTTAAAAAATATTTTTCCTTTCCCTTTTTAAGGAAACTTGTGTTTTTTAAATATTTCTTTGAATTGTTCCTATTTTTACTATTTCAGGTTCATAAGCGTAAACATTCTCTTTCACCATCTGGGAAGAAACATAAACGCAGCTCTTCAAAAAGTAGACATTCTAAACGATCGGGATCGAATTCTAAAAGGTTTGTTAATATTTAAAGATTTTTTGTTTATTTTTGGATCTAATTCGTGAAAATCTTTTTATAATTTTTTGCGGATTTTTCTTTTGTCCGCAAGAATTGTCCGCAAAAACATTCACATTCAGATCTCGACGACATTCATCCGATTCAAATTCTTCGTCCGGTTCCTCAACTGCCACTCCAATACATTCACCTAAAAAGAGCTCTACTTCTCGACGCCGTGCAGGAACACCTTCTTCAGAAGATTCTTATGTACTTGCTGAAAAGCGTCGCCTAAAAAAAGAATTGGCAGAACGAGAAGAATCTTACATTACAAGATTAAAGAAATGGGAAGAAAGAGAAAAAAGAATGGCAAAACAATATGCAAAGGATCGTGAAAGTGAAGTTCAAAGGCAAAAAACTATTGAAAAAGAAGCTAAAAAACTTAGACAATTTTTGGAAGATTATGTTGATGAAAGAGATGATCCAAAATATTACAAGTTTGTTTTTAGTTGTTAATTTATTGATTTTTTATGTTGTCACAGTGGTGTGGTTGGGAAGGTTCTAGATTTTGCTGTTGACGGGTCTTGGGTTCGAATCCCACCGCAGGAATTCATTTTTATATTAACGAAATTTATGTCTTTTGATTAGAAATTTTATTGGAAAAATGTTTTAGGTTCATTTTTTATTTTTTTAAAATATTTTGGGATCGTTCTTATTTTTTTTTATTTTTTTATTATTTTCCCTATTTATTATTTTAATTTCATTTTCTCATTTAAAGAGGTTCTGCTCTATTTGAACGTCGTCGAAATTATGAACGCGAACGTGAGGCAGATGCTAAAGACAGACATGAAGAGAAACGTGAAATGGAAGAAGTTAAAAAACAATTACTTAAAGAAAAGGAAGAACAGGAAAAATTACTTCAACAACAACAAATAGAAGAAGCGAAAAAAGAGGTTTTCTTTTGAATAATTGTTTTAGTTTATTAATTTTGTATTTTTCTAGAAAGTTGTTTCAACTCAAGTGAAGGAGATTTGGGAGACAGGTTTTTTATTTTTTTAAAGAATTTTTTTTACTTCTTGGGCAATTCTTTAAATTTTATTTTTTTTTTCAAGTTCCTGGACGTCCTCAAAATAATGGTGTTGAAAATAAAGAAAAGGACCAATCCAAACCACTTCCTCCACCCAATGAAGAAGAAATTTCAAGTCCATCGCCAGTTAAAAAGCCAATAATGACAACAATACAACAAAAAACAATTCAACCAGTAAATGGTCTTTTTGAAGAAGATGAAGAGGAGGAAGATACTTTGCATCAAATTAAAAAGAAAATTAAGCCGTTTGAAATTACGAGAGAGGTTTCTTTTATTCTTAAAAAATTTTTTAGACAGTTCCCAGACGTCCTTAATTTAATGGTTTTGAAAATAAAAAAAACCATTTCATGATGACAAAATGTCAATTGTTTCGGTAATAGACATTTTGTCATTTGACATTTTGTCGTTTTTCTCCCTATTGGCGATTTATTGCAAAAATCTTAAATTTTTAGAATTATTTTAAAAAAATTCCCACATTTAAAAAAATTTTCCAGGATCGTATTCAATCTTTAACACCAGAAGAAAGGAAAAAACTTATTAAAGATTTAATTACTCGTATCCCAACAGAACGTGAACAACTTTTTGCATTTTCCCTAAGTTGGGAATATCTTGATGAACAATTAATGGATCAAAGAGTTCGTCCATGGATTAATAAAAAAATTTGTGAATATATTGGTGAAGAAGAGCCATCATTAGTTTCTTTTATTTGTGAAAAGATTGATTCAAAAGCTTCTCCTGATAATATTTTGGCTGATCTTTCAATGGTTTTTTTTTAATTAAATTTTTTTTTTAATAATTTTGGGGATTGTTAGGAAAAATTCTAGGGGATTCCCCCATTATCTCATTAAGTTCGGGAAGATTCCAGGGGGTTTTTAGGACTTTTATCATTTGGAAAGTCAATTAGAGAAAATTTTTTTTAATAATTGAGAATTTTTATCTAAAGGGATTTTCGTGTTTTCTGGTGTGGTCTGAGGGCCAGGCCTTTGGGTTAAATTTTGAAAATATTTCTGGGATGGTTAGAATATCTAGGAAACCAAAAAAATATCTAGAGAGGATCCATAGCCATCGATATAAAAAAATTATTTTTGTTTTTTAAAGGTACTCGATGATGAAGCAGAAGTTTTTACAGTTAAACTTTGGCGATTAATAGTTTATGAAAGTGAAGCTAAAAGGCTTGGATTAAATGTATTGCCTCAACAACAACAACAATCTAGTAATTCTGCAAATAGAAGCAGTGGAAAATGAGTAAAAAATAAAAACAATTTAAAGGGAGGAAAATTAATTTTTTTTGGTTTTATTTTTTATAAAAAATTTTTTTTGTTTTAGTCTCTTTAAAAAATTAATTCAATATATCTGTTCACAGGTTTTTTTCACTCACCGTTTTATTATAAAAATTTAAAAAAAATATTCTTTAGTTTAGAAATTTTGTAAAATTACCAAATTATTTATTTTTTAAAGCACTATTTTCTGTTTACTCGAAATTTAAAAAAATTGGTCCAAATGAAGACAAAGAAAATAATTTATTTAGATGCAGCTGACATTCTGGCTTGTTCAGGTAAATTTTTTTCGATTTTAAAATTTTTTTGGGAATATCTTGTATAAGCAAATAAAAATGTCAGCTGTGTCACACATTAAAAATTGGATTTGAATTTCAAATATTTTTTAATTTTATTTTTTAGGCACTTTATTCGTTTTAGAGCTTGAAGGCTATTGGTGTAACATCTCCTCTCGGACGATCCGGTTTGTTAGATTTAATATTGCTTCGTAAAATGGGTGATGGAGGGAGAGGAACACTAAAAAAATATTTTAAGAGGTTTAAAAAAACTATACATTTGCATTGTCGGAAGAAATTCGGCAGACGGCGACTTGAACAAAACACGTGGAGGGTTGACTTGAACCTCCTAAAAATTTTGAAAATTTTTTTTAGAAAATTTTGATTTTTTAGAAAACCTTGTCAATCATAATAGGTTGCCTATCAATCAAGTTATTTTTGCTTTGACTGCTAATGGGAAGCTTCTCCAAATTGATAATTAAACCTTTAAAGAAAAATAAATTTTCTTTTTCAAAAAAATTTAAAAAAAAACCATTAAATTCCTCGTTAATATTTCCAATTTCTTTCAACGCTTCAATAGTTTGTCCATCATATTTTGCCAATGCTTGAATATAATTTTGTTTTGCTTCTTCAAGATGGTTTCGTTGTACTTCCAATTTTCCCTTTCTCGTCTCAAATTTGGAAAATATTGACAAAACATCGCTTATTGACCCACTACGTTGAATTCTACTTTGAAGAGACGGGTCAATAATCTTCTTTTGATTTTCTTCAAGCTGCAGATAAAGAGCTTTTAAACGGTTTTCAGATACTTGGATTGAAGATTCACGCATAGCACAAATAGAAGTATCTCCGTTTGAGTCTATAGTCGTATGAGAAAGAGTATGAGGTGTATATAAAGAAGGCGGTGGTGTTGCAGTACGAGGCGTTGGAGGTGGTGGTGGAGCAGCCTGAAAGAGATTTTTTGAGTTCTTGTCGTTCTATGTAGTTTTCACGGTTCCTTCTGGGTCTAGAACCATGTCCAAGGTAGAGGGCTGTCTTGGAGAGTTAGGATGATTAAAAACAAACCCCGATTAAAAGAACGACATTTGATCCCAGGGCTCATAAATATTGTACTGTTCCCCTATTTAATTTTAAAAAACCTTTCCATTCTGATTGGCCAACGGAACTCTAGCAGTCACTTTGTTAGGCAAATTAGAATTGCTAGAACATGGCATCTTAACCTGTCGCTTCTTATCACTGCCTGGCGGTTTAATTGTACGTTTTAAATAAGTTTTTGTTGTAGTCTTTCTGTCGTCTAATGATTGGAATGTTGGAAGCATGTCTATTGGTTACAATAATAAAATACTATAATTTTTTATCTGAAAATATTTTTTAATAAATTCCAGTAAGCTGAAACTTCAAGAATTGGCTTTAGAAGAAAAATGAAAGTTGAATTGCTTGGGGACGCGACATCTTTATAAGTAGAAAAAATAGTCGAGAGTAGGGAAAAACAAAAAGACGAGAGACTGTGTATTAATTAGTGGAAAGAGAAATTTGCGCGCAAAAATAAAGTTTAAAATTTTGGCGTCACTTTCGATTATTTTCTTGTGAAAACTTTTTTTTCATTTTTTCTTCTTTTCTTATGTTTCTTATTTAATTCTCTTTTTATCTTTTTAGTGTTTTTTAATCAAAATAATGTCGCAGAAGCAAAAAATGAAAACTATGAGTGCAATGACAGCAGCTAGTGCAACCGCAGCAATTGTTGATGTAATTAGTGAATCTGCTGAAGCAAAAACTTCTTTGCCTTATACAATAATTGAAAAATTGGAGGTTTGTTTGTGGGTGTTCTCGGGTTTTAAAGCTCAAATCTTTCGTCTTTTAGCAACACGGAATACACATAAACGACATCAAAAAACTTCGTGCTCATGGCTTCTACACAGTCGAATCTGTTGCCTTTGCTCCTCGAAAAGAATTGGAGAAAGTTAATGGAATTGGGGAACAAAAAGTTGAAAAGATTTATGTTTGTTACTTTAGATTATCCTGAAAATTTAAAACTTTTAATTTCCAGGCAGAAGCTAAGAAACTTGTACCAATGTCTTTTACACTTGCCAGCGTTGTTCATGTAAAGCGCTCACAACTAATTTTGGTTGAGACAGGCAGTCGAGAATTAAACAGACTTTTGGGTGGTGGAATTGAAACAAGTTCTATTACAGAGGTTTTTTTGTAAAATCTTTTTAATTAAATGAATAAATGCTTGTTAAAGGTTTTTGGCGAATTTCGAACAGGCAAAAGCCAATTGTGCCATACTTTAGCTGTTATTTGTCAACTTCCAGTGGATATGGGTGGTGCAGAAGGCAAATGTCTTTGGATCGATACTGAAGGGACTTTTAGACCTGAAAGGCTTTTGGCTGTGGCGGAAAGGTTTTTTAAGTTTTGATGAGGGAAAGAAGATAGATTTTGTGATAAAGTTGGGACCTGGGGTTCCCGACTCCTATATTGAAGTCCCTGGTCCAGAAAAAATTTTTTGACTTAAACATCTTCAGATACAAATTGGACGGTCAAATGGTCTTGGAAAACGTCGCATATGCTCGTTGCTACAATACAGACCATCAGATGCGTTTATTGATGGAAGGTGCTGCAATGATGGCAGAATGTAGATATGCTCTTGTGGTGGTCGATAGTTTAATGGCTTTGTACAGAACAGATTATTCTGGGCGTGGAGAATTGTCAGCAAGACAGCAACATTTGGCTTGCTTTCTGCGTGGATTGATGAAGCTTGCTGAGGAGGTTTGAAGAATTTGTTTTTTGAGAAAATTTTTAAATTGTGAGTGTTCCATAAGAAGTTAACCAAATATATCCTTTTAATATTGCAAAGATAATGTGGTGTGGTGGATGGATGCCGGGTCCCTTCAATTATTGGTCATGGGTTCGAATCCTTTTGATGGATTTTAATTTTTCCTCGGGTGTTTAATGCTTTTTTATTTTTACAAAAATTTTAAAAGATGTTTTGCCTTAAAACGGATTTTTTAAGAAATTCAATACCTTTTAATTTTAAGTTCGGCGTTGCTGTCGTTGTTACAAATCAAGTAGTCTCTCAAGTTGATGGTGGTAATATGTATCAGGCTGATCCTAAAAAGCCTATTGGTGGAAATATACTAGCTCATGCTTCGACTACAAGGTTTCTTTAAATCTATATTTTTTAACTTGTTTTATTTTAGATTGTTCTTCCGAAAGGGCAGAGGACCTCAACGAATTTGCAAGGTTTTTTAAATTTTTTTCGTTGTTGAAAGAAGGCTGTGAAAATCGATTTTCCTCCTCTTAATTTTTTAAAAATTTATTTCGTGTTTATATAAAAATAATTTTTTTCTTTCAAAAAAGATCTATGACTCTCCATGTCTACCAGAAAGTGAATGTACTTTTGAGATAACTGGACATGGAATTGATGACATACAAGAAGAATAAAACGGAAAGGAATGGAAAAGATTTGACGTGGCATTTGGAGAAAAACAAGTTTATTTTTGACGGGTTTTATTTTTTAATTTATTTTTTTATATTTTATTTCTCGCCACGATTTTTGATGCATTTTATTTGTTGTTGTCAATTTTTGGATTATTTGAGTCTAAAAAATTTTTTTTTTGATTTTGAGGTGTTTTAATCGTTACACGGTTCTAGTGCCTTTTGATTTTTCTTTTATTATTTATTTTTTGTTTTGTTATTGATTTTAGACGAGGATGTGACGTTTTAAAATTTATTTTTATTTTTTCAGGTCCTCTAATAATATCATTTTTTATTAATCTTCTTGGCTGATTTTAATATTGTATTGAGGTTTTTAAATGAATTTTCACTCAAATTAAGTTTATTTATAGATGTCAGAGAGTGAACAACTTTGTGTTGGAGAAGAGGTTGAACAGCCCGAATTGGATGAGAAATTGCTTGGAGAAGTTTATGAGCTTGGAATAGAGGAAACCTATAAGATGGCGCTTTCATTCTACAGAGGTTTTTATTTAAAAAATTGTTTGTTGGTTCCTTAGGTTTAGCATGCCCTAGCAATAAGCGGAGACTGTAAATTGAAAAAATTCTGACTCGATTTTTGACTTTCAAGGAGAAATCTGGGTCTTTCCAGGATCAATATTTCTCTAGTCTCCTAACAATAGCTCTCGTTTAATCCCTTTTTTAAGAGGAAACATTTTTGGTTTAATCATGGTTTGAGTTCAGGTTGAGGCAAAAGGTCTCCCTTTACCCGGTTCTTCTTAAAATTTATTCTCTCAAATTTTGTCTTTTGCATCTGGTTTTAGCGACTTTCATCTACTGAAATTTATCATTTTTTAAATTTTCTTTTCTAGATCAAGAAAAGAATCGTTCAATAGCTGTTGATTATCGTCATCGATTAAAATTTATTGCACTTTCAAAACAAGCAAGATTTGGTATGTACAAAGATGATGGAATTGAATGTGGATGGTTTGATTTGGTTGGAAATGATGCGAGGTTTTAGTTTTTTTGAAAATTTTTTTCTTTTGAATTTTTCCTCTATTTTTATTATTTTTCGGGGTATTTTTTGAATTTTATTTTTTTTTATTTTTAAAGAGTTATTTTGAAGTAACTATTTTTAATTTTTAAAATTTTCAATCAGAAATATTTTCTTTTAACTAAATTTGATTTTAAAAAATTTTTTCTTTTTTTTTTCTTTTTGAAAATTTTCTTTTTGTGAATAAGACAATTTATCTTTAATTTTGCCTCAAAAATAAATTAAATTGTTTTTAAATAAAAAAAGGGAAAGAAAAAAAAGTTAACAACAAATAACCTATATTTAAAAATTGAAAAGAAGAAGAAGACCTTTTGAAAGAAATTTTTTTTTTAAATTTAATCTGCCTTTAACAAGCAATAAAAAACAAAATTTTTATAAAATTGAATTGTGTGTGTAATTGGCGATTTTAAAAAAAAATATTTTTTTTCTTTTATTTTTACATTTAAAAAATCCTTTTATTTTTATTTCTGATCATTAATTTTTTTCTAACTAATATTTTTATATTTTTGTCTTCTTGGGACGAATTGTCTCATTTTCTTTCAAAAAAAAAATTGACGGCATCAGTTTATTTTTCTATATTTTTTCCCAAGGGGGAATATTAAGTAAGAATAACAGGAAAAAGAAGAAAGTGTTTGTATTTCCCAAATATTTTCTTAAAAAACAGTTATTATTTGAGAAGAGACTTTTCCCTTATAAGTTTCGTTAAAAAGTTCCCCGTCACTTATTTTTTTAAGTAAACAATACAAGATTGTTAACAAAATATATTTTAAGTAAGGGGACAAGGGAGAAGGAAAGTGAGAAATGAAAGGGGAGAGGAAAGAAGCTCATCTTTTTTTATTTTATTTTTTTTTGGGAAAAGATTTTTTGGGGAAAAGATTTTTGGGAGATTTTTGAGGAAGATTTGGCACTTTTTTTTGTCCTTTTTCCATTGTTTCTTTGTTAACTAAAAATGTTTTTAGAAGAAAAAAAAGAAATTGGCTTATTAGCTTTTAGAAAAGAATATAAAAAGAAAATTGGGAAATAAGGCATTAAAAATGTCAAAGATTGTTGTCACATTTGTTTTAGTTGTTTTAATGTATTTTTGGTTAATTCTTTAATTTATTGGGGATTTTTTTTGGTCGATTCTTTGTTTTAATTTTTTTTTAACTTTTGTGGATATTTAAATTTAAAGGATAAAAAATTTTTTGAGAATTTCCAGGGAATTTTTAAAAAATTTTTTAAAAAATTTTTTTGGAATTTTTGCACCTTACAAACGAATGTCTTGAAACTATTTTAAAAAATAAAAAATTAATCTTTTCATTTTTCTAGAAAAGTTTGGAAAACATTTGCAACATTACCCGTTCAAGAAGCCATGTTAGAATTTATTCGTCTATTAGATGCAGTCTGTCCTACATTTCGGAATCATTTGGAAGGTCAAAAACAACGCAAAATTGAAATGACAAAAGTTGTTAATTCTGGTGGTGATTGTGGAGGAGGAAATAGGTTTGGAATTTTTTAATTTTTTTGATAAATTTTGTTTGGTTTCGGGCAAAATCTATTTTTTATTAACTAATTTTATTTATTTTTTTTCCTTCTCTGAAATTATTTAATTTTTTATTAAATTAATTATGCAAAAAACTTTTCTCATGAATGACACTTTTCTTTAAAACCCCTTTAATTTTATTCTTTTTTTTTCTTTAACTTTTTGGGTGAAGAGCACATCCCCAACTTTTTTCTTCAAACAAGTAATTTACTTTTATTTTATCGAAAGAGTTTCATTTGCGGATATATTAGTGTATATATTTTCTTGAAGAGTTTTTCATTCTTATATTGATTTCTTATAAAGAAATTGAGTAAAAGAAGATATAAAAAACATTTGTTTTTTACATAAAAAGCAGACTTTTTAAGAACCCTTTCCCAATTATCAGCTTCTTTTATTTTACACAAAACAACTTTAATATCCGAGTGGGATGAAATGTCAATTTTAATTTAAAAAATTTATTTTTTTTTTAATTAAAAAAAAAAATTTTCAGCATCAATTCTTATTTAAACAATAAAGGAATGCTTCCAGACCCTCTTGAATCAAAAGAAATTTTGCAACAATTTGAACAGCAAAGGTTTGAATTTCTTTTGATTTTTTATTAATTTTTTTTTTAATTTTAGACAACAAATTCAAGAAGCACTAAATAAACAAACATATCATCAATTTTTGGCATATGCACAACAAACACATCCTGGAGAGCCGGAAAAGGTTGTTTTTAAATTTTTTTAATTTTTAAAACGAAAAAATAATTTTTTTCTATTTAAAAATGTTAATCCTTTTTAACTTCCTCCAAAAAGTATTTTTCTGGCAAATAAAAAAATTTTTGTTTGTTTTAATTTCCTATATTATTCCTTAGTACAAAACATTTTTCCATATTTTTAATTAAAAAAATTTTTTTTTGAATTAGCTTCCTGTCCTAAAAATGTTTAATTCTATTGAGTAATTTACATAGAATTCATTTTTAATCGTTTCTGATATGTCCAGTTTTGGTGTATTGGTTAATGTATTTGTTTTTCTATTTTAATGACTCTGGTTCGATACCTTTTGTTTCCCATTATTTTTTAAATTATTTTGAGTTAAAGAAAATTGTTTATCAACGTTATTTAATTTCTCAGAATTTTATATTTAATTAAAATAATTTTGTATTTATACAAGTCATTTAGTTTCTCATTTCTGACTTTTTATTTGCTGTCAAGGCAACGATTATTTTTTATTTTTTTTTAATTTGACGGAATTTTTTTTTCATTTTATTTTCTTTTTTGAAAATTTTTTTAAAATTAATTTCGAACGTCATTCTAATTTATTCATCAAAAGAAAGGAAAAAAAATTCTAATTTCGGATTTTTACAAAAAAAATTTAGATATGTTCCCTTCGCACTACTAGTAGTGTGAAGGGAACATACTTATTTTTAATTAATTTTTTTTTTAATTTTCCAGCAAGAACATTTAATTTCTCAGCTTCAAGAACAACATTATCAACAGTACATGTCTCAAGTTTATGCCCAAGCTCAAGCAGCTTCTCAAGCTGGTGCTGCAACTTCACCTTCTTCAAATGGAGGTTTAAACAATTTTTCGTCAGATTTGGAAGCAGCCCTTCCATTAAATAAAACAACAAGACATTCACCTAAACCTAAAATTAAAAGTGTTAATGAAGTTGGTGGTGATGCTACTGGAGAAAATGAAGGGGGAGAAAGTGACTTGAGTGATGAAGATGAGGATGAAGAGGATTCTGGAGAAATGCCTGGTGAGGATAAAATTTAATTTTTTAATAATTTTGAGATCTAAGGTTTTTTTTTATCTTTTTCTTTCGGGTTTTTTCTCACTTAAAATTTTTTAAAAAAATTTCAGTTTCTTCTATATACGCTCACATGGGCATGTTCTGTCATAGTAATTTCTTTCCTATCCTCTTTTTTAAATGTTTTATTTTTTTATTTTTCGGTGTTTTGTCTATTTTTATCTATCTAGTTTTTGGTGTTTCGTTTATTTTTCGACTTATTTTTAGATTTCTAAAAATTTAAAAAAATATCTTTTTCAGCAAATCCAATAGTCGCCCCAGCCTCTGTTTGGACAAACAAAAATTTGGCAGAATTTAAAGAAGCAATTAAAAAAGAAGGTCCTGAAGGAATATTAAAAATAGGGCATGGAGAGACTGTTACAGTTCGTGTTCCAACACATCCTGAAGGGTTTGAAATCTTTTTTGAAATTTTTGAAAATTTTTTAAAAATTATTTTTATGATTTTTTTGATTTTGAAGGAATTCTCTGTTCTGGGAATTTTGTACGGATTATTATGACATTGGTTTTGGCGTTTATTTTGAATGGACAGTTGCTGAAACAAATCAGGTTTTTTTTTATCTTTTTTAGAATTTTTTCAAAAAAAAATTTTTTTTTAAAGGTAACGGTCCATGTTGATGAAAAGTGGCGATGAATATGAAGAAGACGAAGCTGAAGCTAGTGGTGATGTTGAAAAGAAGACTGGTTCTGGTGATGTTGAAGCTGAAGCAGTTAAAAAACAAGTAGATCCTAATAAACCAAGAATTGATGAAATTATTCCGGTTTGCTTTTTTTTTTTACTTTTTTAATGGGTTTGGTTCTTATTTCTTAAGTATTCTAAAGATTCTTGGTTTTAAATTCTGTTTTTGGTTCTTCACATACGAGAGCAAAACCCTGGGGGTACTAAACTTCGAATTTCCTGGAGGACAATTTCTCTGAATGATAGAAACCCTTATCAACACTTAAAGATGGGGTTGATCTTTAGGATTCAAGGGTTTTTGTTCATTTTTTTACCCTGGACTCCTGATTTTGTTAAAAAATTCTGGTGTTTAATTTTGAGCTTTTGCTAATTCCTGTTTTTATTTTTTAAATTTCTGATTTCAAAAAATTTAATTTTAATAAAAATTTTTCAGACTTTCCGTAAAGACAGTCATCAAGAAGTCTTTTTTGGTTCTCATTTTTACCCTGGACGTGGAATTTATTTGTTAAAGTTTGATAATTCTTATTCTCTTTGGCGTTCGAAAACGTAAGAAAAAATATTTTTTTTTATAATTAAAAAATTATTTTTTCAGTCTTTATTATCGTGTTTTCTATAGTAAATAAAATTGATGATTTTTGGAAGAAGAAAAAATTAATTAATTAAAGTTTGGATTTTTTTTAAGAGAAGAGAAAAGGAGAAACTTTTAAAGGGGCAATTTTTGCTTATTTATAACCTTTCTGCCCTTTTTTTAAAAAATTATATATGTGTGTGATTTTGTAAGGTATAATATTTTATTTTCTTTTTTGGTTTATTTTCCCTCCTTTCTACCCCTAAAAAATTTTTATTAGAGAATTTTCTGTTTTGGTGTAGTTGGATAATTTGTAATTTTCAAGGCAATCAGGTCAAAGGTTCGAGTCCCACCAGTTGAAAATAATTTTTAAATCAAAGAAAAATAAAATTCTCTAATTTTAAAGATTAATGATTCTTTTTTTCTATTTTTCCCTTTTTTTCTTCAAAAATAAATATATGTGAATTTTTGATAAAAATTATTTATACTTATTTTAATTAAATTTTTGTTATATTTACATAAAAAATATTTTTTAAATTTTATTTAGAGGTTTTGATGTAAAATAAAATTCTTTTCAGGTTCCTAATTTAATAATTATTTTTTATTCGTGTTTTATAACAATTTATTTAATTTTTGGTTTTCAAACATATCGTCAACAGGTTAATTTAATTTTTTAAATTAATTTTTAATTTAATTTTTGTTTAATTAATTAGCTAATTAATTAAACCTATTAAATAATAAATTAATTTATTTAATATTAAAAGCGGAAGAAAAAAGAATTTTCGAAAGGAAATGAATTTTTCTCGTTCATTTTTTAATAAAGCAAGCAATTTAATAAATTATTCTCTTTTATTAAATTAATTTTTTCTTCCGTTTTTTAATGTTTTAAAAATTAAAGAAAAATTTTTTTTATAAATTCTATTTTTATCTTTATTTAAAAATTAATTTTTTTTTCAGTTAAAAATTATTTTCCACTGGTGGGACTCAAACCTTTGACCTACTTGCCTTGAAAATTACAAAATATCCACTACACCAAATAGAATATGCTTTGATTTTGTGTTGGTTTTAAGGCTGGTTTATTTTTTTTTAATTAAATTTTTAAATTATTTGGGGATTTTTGAATTTCAAAAAAAATTTTTTTAATTTTTAAAGTAAAATTCCAATAATTTTTATTTTTTTTTTGTTTTTTTATCATTTAAAAAAATTTCTGACGAGAGTGGGATTCGAACCCACGCCTCCGAAGAGACTGGTGCCTTAAACCAGCGCCTTGGACCGCTCGGCCATCTCGCCACGTAATAGAAATATTTTAAAAATTACTAAAAATGAGGGGAAATTATTTTAAAAATTGAAAATTTTTTTTGAAATTTTTAAATAAAAATCCAGTTTATTTTTTTTCTCCTATTTTTAAAAATATTAAATAGATGCCTTTTGCAATTTTTGTGTGCATGTACTTTATTTATATTAAAAAAATATTTTTTTTCTTTTTTTTTCTAAAATTCTTCCTCTCGTTTGTAGTAAATATTTATATTTAAAATACAATTTTTGAACGTCACAATTTTTTTATTTAATTTATTTCCCTCCTACATGCGCGAGCATGAGTTTAAAAAAAGAAAAATTATTTTATTTGAGGGAAATTAATGGGAGAAAATTAATTTATGTATTTATTGTATTCTATTTTATTAAATTTTTTGGGTGAAAAAAAATATGCGAAATTGTTAAAAAAAAGGAAAGTTCACGTTCAAAAATTGTAAAAGTTGTGGGGGGAGTAGTTTTCTTATTAATTTTTTGTATTTTTTATTTAGTTTTATTTAATTGCATTTTTATTTTATATTTTATTAGCGTTGAGGCGCCTTATAATTTCAAACAAAAATGATATTTTATTGAAATCCAAAACTGAAAAAAATATTTCTGTCTGAAAATCGAACTAATCGAAAACCTGTTCGTGGACATACCCCTAATTTTTTTTTAATTAAAAAAAAAAATTTTTTTTTAATTTTTACCTCTCATGCCCTCTCATTTAAAAATTTCTTTTTTTTTTCCTTTTTTTAAATTTTATTCCTTTTTTTCTAATTATAGGCTTTCAAATAAACCCCCATTCTCAATTTTATAATCAATATTTAAAACATTCAAAAATTTGTCTGGGTTCTCCTTTTTCTTTTAAATGTCAATTTTTACTTCGTTTCCATGTGTCGTGCGCACTCATTTTAGAAAAGGATTTTTAATACTGGTTTTATAAAAATGTTAAGGCTTAAAAGGGGTTGAAGAGATAAAGTTAGAAAATAATTTTTCTCTTAAAAACCACGCGCGACCTCTCTTCTTTTTAAAATGTTTTTTTTTCTTCTTTAAATCTGCTGCTCATCTTTTTCTTGGATGAATGCTTTTTTTTTCTTTTAAAAAATTAAGAAAAAAAAATGTCAGAATATAATTGAATTACTTGTTGTGTTTAGAAGAAGCATATATTTATATAGAAAATATTTGAAGAAGCAAAAAAAGAGGAGGATCTTAAGGATCAGTGATGAAAAAGATGAGGAGGAGGAAGAAGAAGAATATTTTTTTATTTTTTTTGTTGGTGCAAAAATTAATATCCAGTAGATTAATATCGAATATGCGCGACTCAATTGTCACCCTAATTTTAATTTTTTCCTCTAAAATTTTAAATCTTTGACTCATTTGGCCTGTCTCCTCAAAAATTTTACATATTGCATACTTTTTAAATCAAATTTTTATCATACTCTAATGTCACCCTCAAGTCAGACTCTCCTGATTATATACTCAAGTGTCTCATTTTATCAAATCTAGTGCTCAAGTGTCTCTTTCTAATTTTTTCTTATCATTTACTCAAGTGACCCTTTACCAAAAATTTTGTATTTTATTCCCCATACTCAAAAATCACACATTTCAAGCATATAATTTTCATGTTTTATTTTTATAATGTCTGTCTACATATTTATTGAACATAATTTTATTGCAAAAATTTCAGACATAATTTTACAAAGATAATCAAAGAGCAACCAACAGCAAACAATTCCTCTCTTTCTTTCTCCTCTTTTAAAAATAAAATATAAATTCGGGTCGGGTCGTCACGAAATTATTTTATATATATTTTATTTTCTGGATATTCTCAATCCTATTTTTCTTTTATTTTATTTTGAATGCCCTCATTTTTGGAATTTTTAAAATTAATTTTTTTATTTAAATGCCAAAAAAGTCAAATTCATCCTGATTATATACTCAAGTATCCTATTTTTATCAAAATCCTGCTGTACTCAAATGTCTCTTTCTAAACCATTTTTGGAATTTGGTGTTTTGAAGTTTTCCTTCGATAAAGTTCGAAATATCTACAACTTGATATTTTTTCATTATCTCTAATAAAAATTTTTTCGAGTGGTGGGATAAATTTCTTGAGGGATTTTTAGTGCAATTTTCTTTAATCTTTTTGTTTTATTTGGAAGATTGTTAAATAGAGAGAGACAAGATTAACAACTTGTCTTTTTATTTAAATATTCGCAAGACTAGTTTGACTTGTATTGAAAGAAAAAGGAAAGATAATCTTCTTATAACGATGTATATTTTACTATCATGTCTCGCATATCTTTTTTCTTCATTTCTTGTTTTATTTTTTGGTAAAATCATTTTAAAATTGCTGCGAAAGCATTTTGTGATGTGCATTTTGTGATTGGATTTTTAATTTTTGTAATTTTGAGTTTTGGTGTTTTGAAGTTTCGCATGTTTATTTTTCGTAATACCTACAACTGATAGTTTTTCAATATCTCTAATTTTTTTAACTTTTATTGATTTTTTTTCATGACTTTCTTTTATTTTTACAGTTGTAAACTTGAGTAAATGGCATTAAACCCGGTTAAACAAGAAATTGAAATTGGCCTTACTCAAGATGATACACAACAACAACAATCTTCTTTGTCTCATAAAGACTTGGCAGAGACTAAAGATTTATTAGGTTTTGGTTTTTCAAGTTTTTAAAATTTTATTATTTTTTAGTTAATGTAGAACATGTCCCAACCAACTCCTCCCAATCTGATTCTCAAGCTGCTGCTTCCTATCAAACGACGCCATTAATAACTCGTTCTCCAAAATCGCCAGCTTACATTCCTGCTGATATGGTTTGTGATAAGATGTTTGATTTTTCTTTTATTTTCTATTTTAGTAGTGTGGGGTTCGATACCCTTCCAGGCCCCTCAATTTTTATTCTCATTCCAAGAATTTTTAAAAAAAATTTTAGATGGCCGCCTATCGTAAAAGGCACAATCTCCAACAACAAAATGAAGATGCCAGTTGTCGAAGTTCCCTCGCAGCAACAGCAGATGAAGCCTCTGAGCCTCCTTCCAAATTCTTAAAAGCAGACTCGCCAGGCGAAGCAGACCAACAATCAGCCGCTTTAGACTTTTCTTTACAAAATGCAAATAGAATTTTGCCTTTAAATATTGGAGAAGAGGCTAATGCTGTAGTAAATGAAGTTAATGATTGTCCTATTGAAAACATTCCCGATGAGCTTCTTATCACGGTTTTTTAATTATTTTATTATTTCTTTAGTTTAATAATTTATTTAATTAATATTTAAATTTTTCCGAATTGAAATTCTAAATTGGATTATGTTGCTGATTTATTTTAATTATTTTAGTCTTTTTTATTTTTCATTATTTTATTAGTCAAATAACATAATTAAAATAAATCAGCAACATATTTCAATTTAGATTTTCAATTGTGTAATTTTTAATTTTATTCGGAGAGATTATTTTAATTAATTTTAAATAAAAAATTTTTTTTTAATATTTTTTTTTCAGATTTTTACCTATCTTGTCGAAGGCGATTTAGGCCAATGCGCCTTTGTGTCTAAACGCTTTAATAGAATCTCTAATGATATTGGATTATGGTTTGAAATTTTATTTATTTTTTATTTTTATTTAAAAATTTTAAGGAAACGTCTCTATATAACTATATTTGAATATACCACTCCTTTGTATCATTCTCTTGCTGCCCCGTGTAGATACGAACTTCGTGAACCTCATCGTTGGAGAAATTGTCTAAATGCTTGGAAGGAGAGCTTTACTTTATTGGTATAATTTTTAGGATTTTTGGGGATTTTTGGACTTTTTCTTTGGAAATTTGTGTTTAAAAACCCTCAAGATATTCGTATTTTTCCTTAAAAAATTTTTATTTTAAAAATCCCTTTGACTTGAAAACTTAAAAAAAAAATCATCCTTTTATAGAGGCACGGTGTCCACGTCCGTCCAGGCCAAAGTTCAATCTACAGCCAACCTGGTCGACGCATTTCTCATTTTGAATGTATCGAAACTGCTCTAAGCTTTGTTGAAGCCAGATCAAATTTTCCAAAATTAATATTTTTACATACGGGAAGACATATGCCAGAAACGCCTATAATTATTGGAGGTTCACCAATACAAATAATTGGAGCTAGTGGTGGTTCTGAATTAAATATTATGAATTCTGTTATTATTGAAAATCAGAGGGATACTGTTGTGAGTTTTTTTTAATTTTAAAATTTTTTTGAAAATTTTTTAAAATTTCAAAAAATTCTTTTTTAAAGATCTCATTCGTCAAAGGCTCACTAGGTGCATATCTAGGTTATTGTACTACTGTTTTCAATCCAGACAAGGCTACAACCTCGCAACTTCATGTTACTCATTATGCTTTGCAGGTTTTCTTCGAACTTTTTTTTTCTTGAGGACGAAAAAAATTGTCTATAAATTTCGGATTTTTTTAGGGGTCTATGCCTTTGGGAGGGATCTGTGCCTTTAACTTTAAAAAAATTTTTCTTTAAAAAATTAGATAACTGATCAAACAGATGTTGTTATTGACCATGTTGTTATTCATTCAAGTAGTTTTGTTGGAGCAGCCTTATGTGTCAAAAAACAACTAGCAAATCCAAGAATTCGAGTATTTTTTGAATTTTTTAATTTTTAAATTTTATTTTAGCACTGCATTGTGTCCGATTGTGAAAATGTTGGAATATTTATTAGTGATTATGCAGAGGGAAGATTTGATGATTGCGAGGTTTTTTTTTTGAGGATTTTCTAGAAGAATTTTATTTTTTTTTTAATTTTAGATTGCCAGAAATAATTTAGCTGGTGTTTGGGTCAAAAATTATGCAAATCCATTTTTCCGTCGTTGTCATATCCATCATGGACGTGATGTTGGTTAGTTTATTTTAAATTGAAATTAAGTTTAAAATTTAATTTTTAAGGTATTTTTACCTTCGAAAGCGGACAAGGCTTTTTTGAAAAATGTGATATTCATTCTAATAGGATCTCTGGAATTGAGGTTTTTTTTGATTATTTTTGCTTTTCAAATAAACTTGAAGGTGAAAAACTATGCAAATCCTTCAGTTATGAGATGTGATATTCATAATGGACAGGTTTGTATTTTCGAAAAAATTTTTTTTTAGTTTTTTTTAAATTTTTTCGTTTTGGTAAATGTCGAAATGTAAAATTTGTTTTGTAAAAAATATGTTAAAACAATTTTCTAATTATCAGAAATACTTTTAATAATAATTCTCCTTATTTTTTAAGACTGGTGGAATTTATGTTCACGAAAAAGGACGAGGACAATTTATGGAAAATCGAATATATTCTAATGGTAATGTTTATTTTTTTGAGTTTATTTCTTTTAATTTAAGAATTTGCTGGAATTTGGATAACTTCACAATCTGAACCAACTATCCGAAAAAATGAAATATTTAATGGACAACAAGGAGGTGTTTATATTTTTGGTGAAGTGGGTTTTTTTTTTTTTTGAAGTTTTGAAAAAAAATTTTTCAAGGGAAGAGGCTTAATTGAACAAAACAACATTTATGGGAATGCCCTGGCTGGAATTCAAATACGTACAAGTTCCGACCCTATTGTTCGCTTAAATAAAATACATGATGGTTTGCATGGAGGAATTTATGTACATGAAAAAGGAAAAGGTTTAATTGAAGAAAATGAAATTTATGGAAATACTTTGGCAGGAATTTGGGTTACAACAGGTTTAGAATTTGATTTTAAACGATTAGGGATTTTTTGGAGATTTAAAAAAAAGTTTTTGTCAAATGAGACATTTGATCCCAAATTGGTTAATTTTAAAAAATGTAATTTTAGGCTCTTCTCCAATTTTGAGAAAGAATAGAATACATTCTGGAAAGCAGGTTTAATGCTGTTTTGATGCCAAATTTTTAAAAAATAAAAATTATTTTTTTTAGGTTGGCGTCTACTTTTATGACAACGGGCATGGCCTTTTAGAAGAGAATGATATTTTTAATCATTTATATTCTGGAGTTCAAATTAGGTTGTTGTTAAATATTTTTTTTTAATTTTTAATAATTTTTAGAACCGGTTCTAATCCAAAAATTACGCGTAATAAAATTTGGGGTGGTCAAAATGGTGGTGTGCTTGTTTATAATAATGGGAATGGTGTTCTTGAGGTGAGAGAAATTTTTTTGGTTATTTGTGGATTTTTTAAAAGAGTTTAAGAAAACAGGTCGACTAGGCATTGAGGGGCTTAAAATTGTTTTTATTTTTCTCGTAAAATTTTTTTAATTTTAGGACAATGAAATCTTTGATAATGCAATGGCTGGTGTATGGATCAAAACGGATAGTAATCCAACACTTAGAAGAAATAAGGTTTCTTTTTGAATTTATAATTAAAAAAAATTTTTTTTTTAAAGATTTATGATGGAAGAGATGGAGGTGTTTGTATTTTTAATAGAGGAAGAGGCCTTTTGGAAGATAATGATATTTATAGAAATGCACAATCTGGTGTGTTAATTTCAACGGAATCAAATCCTACACTTAGAAGAAATAGAATTTTTGAAGGAAGAGCTGCTGGAATTGAAATAACTAATGGTTTTTTTTTGAATAATTTTTTAAAGAGTTGGGGTTGTTGTGGAAGGTCTAGCAAGGGTCTGTAGCTGATATAGATCGAGCTGGGTCTTGGCCGAGGCCTGGATTTTTTCTTTACTCAGTCCCAGGCATTTTTTGAACTTCATGGGTTTTTCCTGGCTACAGACCAAGATTTATTTAATTCCAGGTCTGTGAATTAAATTAATTAAAAAAATTTTTTAGGAGCAAGTGCAACATTAGAACATAACTTGCTTTATAATAATCGTTTTGGAGGTTTCTTAAGATTATTTTGGTTTACAAAATTTTTTTAATTAAAAAAGGTCTTTGTCTGGCAACCGATGTTCGTCCAATTCTTCGTGATAATCGTATTTTTGATAATTATAATGCTGTTGAAAGGGCAATAAATAAAGGATTCTGCTTATTTAGAATAAGTTCTTGTACTTCTTTTCCAATGCATGATTTTTACAGGTTTTCTAAAAAAAATTTTTTTTTTGAAATTTTTAAACATTTTAAAGATGTATAACATGTAATACAACTGAAAGAAATGCAATATGTGTTAGTTGTATTAATATATGTCATCGTGGTCATCAAGTAGAGTTTGTGAGGCATGACAGGTTTTTTTTTTGAAATTTTGGGAATTTTTTTGAAAATTTTATTTTCTAAAGATTCTTTTGTGATTGTGGTGCTGGTACTCTAGAACAACAAACTTGCTGTCTTCAGAACGAGATGAAAGACAATGGTAAGCAATTTTTTAAAGGGGTTATAGAGTGAAGGAGTGGTTTGTTTAGCCCGGAGGCTAAGTTTTCTGGGTCATCCAGGACCTGTCCAGAAATTTTTTTTCAAAGTTTAACTCTCAAAAGATGGCCCAGACACAACCGCCACCAAATTTTCATCTCCCCATAGGGTCAAGTTCGGAGAACATAGGAAATTTTTTTCCTTGGATTCTTGGGATTTGAGAGTTTAGAAAAGAATGAAAAATATTTTTTTGTACTGCTCCATCCACCCGAGGATCACCCAAAAGTTAAAGGGCTGGAGGTTCGGAACAAATGTGCCACAAAGTCTTGACTTTATTTTAATTAATTTCCCTTAAAATACAGATACGGTTTATGATTCTGCACAACCTACAGAGAGTGAAACAGGTAATGATGCTGGTGGTGGTCCTGGGGCTGCAGGTCCAGCAGCTGCACCAAATCCTTAATAAAAAAAGAAAAATTTTTTGTAAATTAAAAATAGCATTTTATATTTTAAAAATATTTTATATATAATTAGGTTTTGAATTTTAATGATCATTTCTTTATTTATGCCAGTGTAAAAATTTTTTATATTTAAATATTGAGATGAAAAAAATTTTTTTAAATTAAATTTGAATATTTTGTTTTTTATTTTTTGTGGAGCATTTTTTGCTTGAGACTCGAGTGGCTTTTTTCTTAATTTGTTTAAATTTTCGCTTCAAAAAATAATTAAAATTGGCATTATGTTAATTATTTTTCTTAAAAAGTTTACTATTTAAGCTTACATTTTTCGAGCAAAGATCATTTTTCTTCAATTTATTTTTGGGGTTTTTTTGTTTTTTATTGTGTTGTTTTTTTTGTTCGTTCCCTTGGTTGCCGCATTTACATTAAAGATTTTTTTGTAGAAAATATTTTTTTAATTAGAATGTTTCTTCGTTCTATTCTTTCTTTATAACATTCTCTTTATATTTTTTGATTTTTTTCGTTAATTTTTATTTAATTGCCCTTTCTTTTTTATTTATTGATTAATTTTTACTCATCTTCTCTGTATAAACTAGAAAGTTCAATTTCCCCATCAATCTGTTTTGCACTTTTCATTTTTATTTTTTCTAAATTTCTCGATTTTTTAAATTTTCGAGACCTTTTGAGAGCAATAAACATTTTTAAATGATAGATGGATGTGAATGTCTTTTTATTTTTTTATCGTCCTTTAATTGATAACAAAATAAGTAAGATGCTCTTTTTATGTCAAATGTGCTTATCTTTAATTTTTTTTCTGATAAGAAAAATGAGAAGGGGACAAATTTTTTTATCTTTTTTATGTTGTCTAATGTTTTTATTTATTTATTTTTCTTAAGTTGAACGTTCTGATTATTTTTATTTTTTGCAAGGATTCGTTAAGAAAATATTTTTTATCTTCCGTTTTTTCTTTTCCCATAGTTTTAAAATTCCAATAAATTCAATGTTTTACACACATTTTCTCTCTTTATTTGTACAAATTCAATGTTTTACACACACATTTTCTCTCTTTATTTGTTTTGGGTTTTTAGTCATTTCCCCTCCTCCATCAACTTATTATCTATATAAAATGTTTATATATTTTTTTATTTTCTACTTTTTCCTCATCTATTTCATCATTCCCCCCGATATATAATTGTTGTTGTTTAGTCATTCCTCTTACTTTATGTGTGTTGTTTGTTTACAAGGGAAAGGGAGAAAATAAAAAATGTTTTTCTACTTTTTTCTGTTATTTTTAAATATTTTTGAACATTTTTCTTTTAATTATTGACCTTATTCTAATTTTTATTCTTAATTTTCTTTTATTTTTTAGAAGTTTTTTAATTTTTAAATTTAAATTCTTTCAAATCAAAATGTCCGAAAAATTTGTTGGAAAGTGGAAACTCTGCGAATCTAACAACTTCGACGAATATTTGAAGCAAGTTGGAGTTAGCTTTTTGACTCGTACTGCTGCTAAGGCTATCAAACGTTTATTTTTATTTTTTTAATTTTTATATTTAAAATTTTAATTTAAAGCTGTGCTCGAATTCGAAGTCAATGGAAACCATTGGAAGATGACATCAACTTCAACTCTTACCACTTGGGTGTGTGAATTTGACTTGGATAAGGAGCAGGAACAAACGACTGCTGATGGGCGAAAGCTGAAGGTTTTTGAATTTTTTAAAGGACTAGGCTTTTGGGATGATTTTTTAATATTTTTTGTTTCATCCTTAAGCTTATTTTTTCATTTTGCTGTTGATAACCTCTGTGGTCTAGTGGTGTATGTCCCAGACTTTTGGGGGAAAATGGGGCTTGGTTCGATTCCGCTCTGGGTTTAAATACTTTAAATTGTTTTCTTTTACCTTTTTAATTTTTAAATATTTTTTTATTTCAGTGCATCTTCTCTTTTGCGGATGGTAAGCTTATCGAGGAGCAGAAGAAGATTAAGGATAATGATAAGGAAAGCCATTTTGAGGTTTAATTAATTTTTAAATAAAAATTCTTTAAATTTTTCTTTTCAGCGTTATGTTGATGCTGACGGCAAATTGGTGATTACTTGCAAGAGTGAAGATGTTGAAGCTGTTCGAAAGTACGAGAAGGTTTAAGTACAAGAAAGAATTGAGTACAAAAGAAAGCTTTTTTGACATTACAAAATTAAAATTGATTTTTGCTGCCTTTTTGGATTTTCTTTGGACATTCTTAATTTTGTATTCACTTTAATTTAATTAATTATAAATGTAAAAGGCGCTTTAATTTTTTGATAATTCTTTTGGTTATGACCAAATTATTTAAATCATTTTTTGTGTTTTTTGTTGGTGGTTTTGATTGACTTCCGTTGATTTCTCTTTTAAAAATAAAATTAACATTTTGGCATTCTGGTTAAATTATATGTATGTCTTTCCACTCTTGTTGTCTGCAGAGTAAAAATAATGAAATAGTGCACTAAATTAAGAGAGACAACCAAAATAGTGTTGCAGAGAAATTTTCTTTGTTTATTCTTCTCATTTTTTCGTTCATTTCTGATATTTGTTTTTAATTCTTTTGTTCCTTAATTATTTTCTTTTCTAGAAACAAAAATAAATATGGAAGAGGAGAACGAACAGCTTGACTATGATGAATTGGATGATTTAGAAGTGGCAAGAAAGAAATGCAAAGAGCTTCAAAAAGCAGTTGAGATTGACAATTTGCAAGCTGTACAAGCATCCAGTACTGAAAAGATTGAAGATAATCTAGAGATTTTGGCTCCAACTTCGAATGCTTTGCAACAGCAGATTAAGGTTTCTTTTGATTTTGATTTTCTGTTTTTAAAATTTTCTTTCAGTCTGCCCCTTTGACATCGCAAAATCATTCTTCTACATTCCCTCCAGGGACTCAACAATTTGCCGGTTCAATATTTGTCTCTTCTGCGCCAATTTCATCAATTATGTTCTCTTCCAATACTCCACCACCTCCAGGCGTTTCAACAGTTCCAATAATTTCGTCATCAAGTCCACCTCCTCTAACTTCTAATATTCCTCGTCCTTCTCTGCAACAACAGCACCATTTGACAAACAAATTTTATGTAAATCCAAAATTTAATAACAACAAGTCTTATTTTAAAAGAAACGATTCAAAAAGTTTTTATAAAAAATTTGCAATGCCACCGCCAACTGTTGTTGGAAATAATTTCTTTCCTTCACTGCCAATGGTATTTCTTTTTTAATTTTGTTTGTATTTATTTAATTGTACTTTTTAGACATCACAAATTAGAGGAAGTACAATTCAACTGGCTGGTGGAACTTTTCCAATGAATAACCAAAGTTTACATGTTCCTCATGGATTAGGTTTACTTTTCTTTTATCATTCCAAAAATCAGCAAAAGTTTTCCGAGTTTCTATGAAAATATGTTGGATGTTGCTGTTCTTTAATCAAGGGCCCATTCTCTCTTATTGTTAATCTGTTGCCTTAACCGACTAACCAGCAGTCATATCAGTCTATAGTTTCTTCCTTGAATTCCTGAACGGTCTATTCCTTTCTCGGGGAAACTATCTTTTAGACATTGAATGATCTAGCTTGTTGATTATTCCCGCTTTTTTATATCTATTTGCTCTTGTAGTTTAGTTTTCACACAAAGATGGGAAGAGATATGTGGACAACTTTTGTTGATTTTTAAATCATAACCTTTACTTAACTTTTTTTAATATTTAAATATTATTTCAGGAGCTAATACACTTGGTTTACCTCTGACTATGAACCCTCATTTGGGAAATGTTTCAACTTCTTCAGCTACTTCCTTTCTTCAACCTACAAGTGGAAATAATATTTACATAAATCGTTCAGTTTTGCAAACAACAAATAGTTGGAATGCTATGGTTGATGAATTTGTTAGAAAAAATGTTTCTTCAGGTTTTCTTGCTTAAAATATATTTATTTTATTTTCTTTAAAAGATATTCGTTCTCGTCATTATATTCCTTATTTAAAACAAAGTCGAAGCCGTTCAAGTAGCAGCAGCACAAGTAGACGAAGTAACAGCAGCAGCAGTGCTTCTTCTAATATTTCGGCAATTTCGAGGAATAGGAGCTGTTCTATAACTGATGATAGCACAAATAATGGTTTCTTTTTTAATTTTTAGGGGAAATAGAGACTTGGATAAGAGAGACTTTAACGACTATTTAGCTATTTTTAAATTAGTAGTCATTAAGTTGTTAGTTGGTGTATTGGTTAGTGTGACGGGTTCCCTCCAATGTGGTCTTGGGTTCGATTCCTTTTGGTTCCTTTGATTTTTAATACTTGCAAAAAATTATTTTTTAAATTTTGGATTGAAATTTTCGCCTTAAAACTTTTTTTTTAATTTTTTACTTCACTTTTCTTCCAGATTATTCAAAAAGGCGACGAATAGAAGTTGTTGAAGAAGAAATGCATCATTCTCGTAGACGATATTCTAAAAATGATGACAATGGACAGCAGAGGAGTAAAAAAGGATTTTATAAAGATGTTCGAGATGGAGAAGAAGAGGTTTATTTATGAGAAAAATCATTTATTTTAAAAGTTTATTCTATAGACTATAGTACGTAATCAAGCAGTTGAATGTGCTCGTGCCCTTGGTTTGGATGAAGACTATTTAAAAAAGATTGAAGAACAGCAACGCTTGAGGGATGAATTATTGCGAAGGAAAACACAAAAACGAAAAGAAAAAGAAGCGGCAATTAAAGGAATGGAAATTCTGGATAGAAAGAGTTCAAAGACTGATGGATTGACTAAAGGTTTTATTTAATAAATTTGTTTAAGTTGAGATTATCCCGACTATCTTTATTTATGGAAAAGAGAGGGTTTAGTTAACAGAGCATAGCTTGGAGACTTATTTCAGTATGACAATTAAATTTTTTTTAGTAAATTTTTTTAGGGGACTCGACTTTTCGTTGCTCCGTGACTCTAGAATTCACTTTTTTCCTTTCAAACTTTTTTTAAAATTAATTACCCTGTATATTTTTATATTCCTATATTGATTAACGTTATAAAACCTGTTTATTATTCATGAAAAATTATCTGACCATCGAACGTGTTCGAACCCACGACCTCCAAATGAATGAAATTTTTGAAAGCTGTTTGCCCCAACTCTTACCGTGTGGTTTATTTAGATGTTTAAGGGTTCTTTACACTCAAATTTAAAACTTGAATTAGAATTCTATAAAGTTAAATTATCAAAACAGACAAGGAAACTGACAAAAACAAAGAAGAATCTAAACATTCAAAACAACAAAGGCATTCATCAATTAATTTGTCAAGAAAATCGACTAATAAAACTTCAAAAACAAGTGAACAAATAAAAGAAAAGGATGAAACAAACAAGTTGAGACCTTATTTAGCTGTTGTTTGTACAAATCTTCGAGGAATCTCAAGTGTTGAGAAGAAAATTGGAGCTTTAGCAGCAGTTATTGGAAAGACTAAGGTTTTTAAAAAATTTAAATTTGTTTATTTTTTAATTTAAAATATTTTTATTTTGTTAAGAAATAGACTTTGAGGCTAAATAAATTATTTTCCGCCAGACGGGTTCGAACCCTAGACCATTTTATTTAATTTTTTCAAAAACTAATGGAGAGTTCCACTTAACCAAAAAATAATTTTTTGTTTTTTTGTTCTTTTTGAGCTAAAATTAATTTTAAATAGTCTAAAATGTCTTAAATAAATTTCTAAGTGGTCCAAAAATAATTCTTAACTTTTTAAAATTTTTAAATTTATTATTCATATTTTAAAATTCAAAAAAACATTTTTTAAAGAAAATATGGCGAGTGGGTGCAGATGATTGTCACATAATTTTTGAGAAGCACGAACACGCAAAACAATTTATGTTGCAATACTATGGGTATTTTTTATATTATTACAACTTTTCAAATTTTATTTTTAAGAAAGAAGCTTGGAAATGCCCCTGCTACACGCATAGATGTTGCACTAAAGAAGGTCTTTCTAAACATCTCTTCGCATGCAGACTAATAAATGGTTTTTAAAGGTTTAATTTAAGCAGAGAAGTTTATATTTATTTAAAAATATTTTTTAAATAATTCTGGACAAGTTTTGGCTTTTTAAAAATATTTGGGCCTCGAACGGGTTCGAACCCACGACCCCTAAATTAAGTAAAAACTTGTTTTTCGGGCTAAATTCTAATATAAACTTCTCTGCGATTTAAAATAAAATACAAATGCAGGGGGAATATTTGTCGTTTCTTTATTAACATTCAATTTTCATGATTTTTTAGCTAAATATAATACATTTTTTAATTTCAAAATAAAGATCTTAAATTGTGCAAAATTTTTATTGTATTTATATTTTTTTGTATTATAAATTTCCTATAAAATGATAAATTTTCAACGGCTTGACGTTCTACAATTTTGGTGTTTTAAAATTTTGTGTTATGGAATTTTGTGTTTTGAAAGAATGTATTGAGTAAATCGATATTTTGTTTTAAATTTTAAAAATCCGCGAAGTTTGGCATAATGTTTAATATATGAAATAAATGACAATTTATCCCTAAACGAAATAGTGCAATTAGAGAAAAAAATTAAATTCTATAA
This sequence comes from Meloidogyne hapla, assembly GCA_000172435.1. Lineage (NCBI taxonomy): Eukaryota > Metazoa > Nematoda > Chromadorea > Rhabditida > Meloidogynidae > Meloidogyne > Meloidogyne hapla. The sequence goes on along the minus strand of ABLG01000119.1, from coordinate 145,189 downwards.
ACGACAAAATGACAAAACTCTATAAACGACAAAATGTCAGTTTTCTTAGGTACGACAAAATGCCAGTCTTGCTATATACGACAACATGACTAGATTTCCTATAAACGACAGAATGCCAGATTCCTATATACGACAAAATTTAAAAATATGTACCTTGGTATATTGTAATAAATAAACTACATTTTGTGCAAAAATGGGACAATAGAGTACTGCCAGTTGAGTCAGGGTCAATTGTAAAAGATTTAGTGAAATTTAAAATATTGCGTACTACGGTATCTTGCGGTAAAATTTAAACTAATCAATTTAATCCAATTTTGGTATCGTTGGATAGAGCTCAACGAGACGAGTCGAACGATGTATAGCTTGTTACATCTCTGCGATTTTTAAGAAAGAAAAATGCTTTTGAAATTAAGGCAAAAATCGTTAAAATAAGATCACCCCCCAAAACTTTCAGCTGGAATAACTTAGAACCCCTTTGTTAGATCAGGATGTATCATACCTCATTCGATTCCTTATCATTAACTGTACAACATTTCAAAAAATGGCTCAATTGGCTCAACTTTTATATGATTTTTTTTTTTGGTTTTTGGAGATATAGTGGCATTTTGTCGCGTATAGGAATTTGAAACATTTTGTCGTTTATAGGAAATATGACATTTTGTCGTACATAAGAATGATTGACATTTTGTCGTTTACAAGGAATTGTGACATTTTGTCGGTTATAGAATTAATTTTTTTCTCTAACTGCACTATTACGTTTTGGGACAACTTGTCATTTATTTTAAAATATGGGCATTATGCCAAATTTGCGCGGAATTTTTAAATTCAAATTAAACGGCTATTTTATGGATAAAAATTTATTTTTTGATTTTTTGAAGGCTTAGACTATCAAAAATTTTAAAAAACAAATTCAAATTTATCAAAAAAATCTTTTAAAATAAAAGAAGGCATATTAATAAAACAAATGCGATGAGAAGCTAAAAACAGCTATTAAAGAAATCTAAAAAATAATACAAAAGATTATTAAGACATTAATTAAGAAATTAAATTAATTAGAGATTGAACTCATATTGAATTATTAAAGAGACTGAATTTAAAAAATTATTTTCAATCTCTAATTAAATTCTAATAGAAAGGCAAAATAAAAACGGTTAATTATTGCTGACTAGTTTAATTTATTTCTATTTTCTTTTCAAATTAAAATACCTCTCAGCCCCATCCACCAGTTAATCTATGAAATCCTTCTTCATCCAATGTTTGGTTTTGATCCTTGCTTCGTAAAGACATAAATATATATCCACCAATAAATTCATGAACTACCTAAAAATAAAATAATTAAAAAAAATAATTAAAAAGACGATTAAAAAAATTAAAAAAGGTCTAGGCAGCCTTTAATTGAAAGAATAATGCTTATAGAAAATTTAGAAAGTCAAAAAACAATAAAAAAATTAATTAAAGCAAAATAAATGGAAGAGAAAGACAAAGAAAAACAATTAACAAAGGAAGGATTCGAACCTTCGACGGAATAGGTGATAGTCGGTGACACTAACCATTACACCACAACCGCTCATGAAGGAATTATTTTAAAAATGGTTATAAAGCAAAGAGAAATAACTTTTTTATTTAAATTTATAAGGGAAGGATTAAACAAATTTAAAATTTGGAGGGCTATATCTCGAAAAAAAATTTAAAAAAAAATTAATTTTTAGAGGAGCCCACATTTTTTAATAAATTTAAAAACATGTCTAGACCATTTTTAAATTATTTAAAAAATTAAAAAAATTATTTTTAAAATTTTCTCACCTTACAATCAGCAGACAACGGCTTAAATTCAATATCTTCTGTGTCAAATTGAACTTTTATATGGCGAATTTCCCAGTTAACGTGCCATTTCTTCATTCCGGAGAATCTAAATTATTTTTTTAATTAAAGAAAATTTTTTTTAAAATCTAAACCTCCACGTTTTTGTAGCTTCTCCATTATCACTATTTATTTTCATTATTCTATTGTGTGCTACAGCAATTAATTCTGATTTATTATTCTTTCCGTTCCTTTAAGTAGAATATATTAATTTATTTTTAAATTAAAATTTAAAAGAAATTAAATTAAAAAATTAATAATTAATTATGGAGGACCACGTCCGCAAATTTTATCCGCAAGTCATCAAAATGAATTTTAAAGGAGTTTAAAAAAGGAAAGAAAAGCTCAAAAAATAAATTTCAGCTCGCAGACTTTATGGTTTAATATTTTAAAAAAACTCAAAGTTAAGACATATTTTTAAAAATTTGCGGACAAAAATCGCGGACATGGTCCACTATATTTAAATTCTTAATTTAAAAATTAATTTTCATTCAAATAACTAACCTAAATTTGACAATAAAATAATGCAATCCATGCTCTGGTAGTGCTTCCCAATTTCTTATATATTGCAGTTTTGCTTCTGAACAGCTTAGGGTTTTGACATTTGAATGAGCATCAGAAATGCGATGTTGCAACTTAAAAAAATAAAATTCAAGTTTAAAAATAAAAAAAGGAAGGGTTGGGATTGTTGTTGGTCCAAGAGTCCAGGGCGGGAGTTTTTGAGCTTTCTCGGGTTTTTTTTTTCAAGATGACAGACCTAGGATTCGATTGAGGTCAATGAACTAAAGACAAAGTTAAGGCTCAGGATTTTTTTAAATTCAGATTTCTAATGGGACAGGATTCTTAACCTTGAAGCAAGGATAGTCAAAAAAATGGATTGACTTTGACTTTAGAAGTAGAAAATTTTTTTTAATTTAAGAAGCCTCTCCCCAAAGGACTAGAACATCGAAAAGAATTTCCAAAAAAAATTAAGTTCAAAATAAAACAAACATTTCTGTGTCCTGTTCTACGAACATAACGTTGAGAGGCATATTCTTCTGTATTAAAATCTGGAGGTAATTGAACTGGCTGTCTAGCCTTTCTTTTATCAACAGAACTTCCATTTTGTTGCTGAGCTCCTTTAAAAAAAATTTTTTTAGAAAAGTTTTAAAAATAAAAAAAAAATACTTCCAGCCTGCATCTGCAAAACTTTTTTAATTGATTCCATTTCAGAATTATACGAAGAATCAGCCATTGTTTTACCGCGAGAAGCGAGACGACAGGCAGCCTTTAAAATAAAAATTTTAAATTTATTTTTAAAAAATTTAAATACCATCCATTTGGAAAATTGTTGCTCCTGAAAAAGGAAAAAAATATTTAGAAAATTTTCCACAGTTATAAAAGAAACCTTTTTGAATTTTGAAAAAAATTTCGGGTATAAAATCAATTCCGCAAATTTAATCAGCAACTAGTAATATTTTCTCTTGACCTATTTCTATTCTCTTGACCTATTTCTATACATCCCACGAAAAAAAAAACTTGGAAAAAATATATAACCAAAAAATCAATTTTTAATAAAAATGCGGACCAAACTTGCGGACAAAAAAATTAAAAAAAAAACCGTGTCACATTTCAAAATCATTTCAGTCATTCCTTCAGCACTAGGCAATTGTAATTTAATATGAAATTTGCCTTGAGAAACACTCAATTCTTGAGTTACTTCACATCCTTTCATGTAATAATGACCAAGGGGAGGGCCTAAAAAATTAAAAAAATATTTTAATTTAAAAAAAACCATTAGCATCCTGAGCAGAATTATAATAACTCAAATAGAGGTCACGAAAAGTAAAATATGCACGTTTGAAATTGTTGAAGCCAAGCTTTTTTGGTCTATGAAAAAATAAATTTTAAAAATTAAAGTAAATTTGCGGACAGAAAATATTAAAAAATTAATGACCGCAAAACAGATAATAAATAAAAAAATCATCTAAAAAATAATTCAAAAAACATACTTAACATATTTTAAATATTCAGTCAATTCAGGCACATAAGTCAATTCTCTTCGACTGATGGAAGCAGCAGCATCTAATGTTTGTTCCTTAAAAATAAATTTAAAAAATAAATAGAAATAATAAATAAACCAATTCATCCAGCATAACATCAACTTCATCTCGTTCAGGCGATTCACGTTCAGGTGTGTCTCTTTGAAGTGTTGCTTGTAACTTGAAATATTTTTATTATTTAAAAAAAAAGAAGAGAAAAAAAAAAGTTAAAAAATAAATTCTAAAAATCACAAAAATCAAAAATGGGAACTAAATAATTTTTAAATAACCTAAAACTATTTTAAAAAATTTAAAACAAGTAAAAAATTATTTAAACAATTTTTAAAGAATATTCTTGTAATAAGAAAAAAGTTTCTTAGCAGTGGGAATCGAACCCACAACTATATTGTAAAGAGTCAGCAACACTAACCACTCGACCACAAACCCATATTAACTTATTCTCAAATAAATGATAGTTAACCCACAGGAAAACAAATGGAATAGTTACACTTAACGATTTTGAAAATTAAAAAAAATTCAATACCAAAACTAAAATTCTAAAAAATATAAACCTGTAAAGCAGCAAACAAAGCAGCCTCCTCTTCAGTATGTTCCACTTCTTCCAATAAAATTGACCATTTTGCTTGTTCATATAATTGATTAATACGTACAGGGTCGTACTTCAAATTTATGTCAAAAAATGTTGCAAATTTGAATCTAAGCAAAACAGTTTCTCCTTCAAATATGCTTTGCTCCATTAATGAACTAATTAAAAATATTTTTAAAAAAATTTAAAAAAATTTAATTTTCAAAAAAACCGTGAAGAATCAAGCCATCCTCTATTTAAAGCAGCCTTCTCTAAATAATTTTGAGGCTTAAAAGAATCACGGCTAGGCACAATTTTGGGCGAATTGATTAAATTGTGATCGAAAAAATCGTCCTCGAGGCCTAGAAATATTTTTAAGTTAAATTTAAAATTTTTAAGAAAAATTTTTTACCTTCACTAAATCCAAGTTCAGGTGTACGTCCAAGAGCTTCACGATACTTTAAATGATTTAAATTAATAAAATAGTTGAAAAATTAAATTACTTACAGCAGCAGGTCCAGGACTCATACCACGTGGAAGAGTTCCAGGTTTAGGCAATGTACCGATTTCTGAGGCCTGAAAAATTGGTAGAAAAGTTTTGGTAAAAAATATGCTCTGGAGATTTTAATTTCTAAAAAAAACATTAAAAGGATGTCCAGGTCCCATTGCAGCAGCACCAGAAACAGGCGATCCTCTACCTCCACTTAAATTCATTGTGGACGCTCTAATGGGTTTTGCTGTTCTCAAAGTTCCAGGACCAATAGATTCTTCTCCAGGCTTCATATATGGCTGTATATGTGTGTCTGATTCTATATGTGCGCCTTTACGTAAAATATCTGTCGGAATATCTCTTTTGATTGATAATTCTTCTGAATGGCGAATTCCCAATTCTTGACATAACTTTTGTGTGACTTTTAATACTGGAACAGAAAAGTCTAAACGAGCGTCTAAAATCTGAAATAAAAAAATTTTTTTAATTAAAAAAATTAAAAAATGCTTTAAAACTAAAAGAACGACTTTTAAAAAACTAAGAAAAAATTAGAATGCCAAAAAAACAATCCAAAACACCAAAAACTGATTTTAGAATATTTTTTAGAAAAATTTAAAAAAAACAAGAGGAACAAGTTGGTATCGAACCCAGGAGGGCTTGTCCCGGAATCCAACACACTACCCACTCGACCACCAGAAGCTTATAACAAAAGTGATAAATTAGCAACTATATAATTAATATAAAATAGCTAACCTGCCTATCAGGCAATTCTACTCTTAAAAAATAAAAATAATAAAAAATCTTTCCACGTAAATTAGGAAAAACAAACTTTGCAGGTTTATGCATCGGTGTAAACTCCAAAAATGTTGTAGCAGTAACTCCAAGTTGGTCCAAAGTACTTCTTGTGTGTTTAAGCCATTTACGTCTGTCAGGCCACCAAATTGCATGGTCGCTCCAATCTTGATTTTCCTCTAAAAAAATTTTAAAAAATTTAAAACATAATTAAAAATCCAAAAAATAAACCCATTTGTTCAACCAATTGCATCATTAAGTTTCCAATAGTTAAATCTCCTCTAACCAAAATATCTCGAGATTTGTTTAAGTCAGTTATAAATATTCCTAATTTCCATTTGGCATCGTTGACAACAAATCCATCTTGAATTAAATGAGCCATTCTTTAAAATACTAGAGAAACAGAGATTTATAAAATCTGAAAAAAATAAAATTATTAAATTAAGAAAATAAAATAAAGAATTATAAAAAAATTTGAAGAATCGAAAACTAAGAAATACGGTTAGAACATCCAAAAACAATATAGAGAAACGATAAAAAATTTTTCTAAGTCAAAATCTCAAACTAGAACCACAAAAAAACATAATAGAAAAAAGCAGAAAAATAATAGCTCGCAAAGGGATTCGAACCCAGATGGGGTTCAACCCTACAAAACACTAACCACTCGACCACTGACAACTCATAACCTAACAATATTTTTCTGGTATTATTTTCTTCACAAAAACATAATTTATTTATTTTTTAAATATTTCTGAAAATAATGTCCCACAAATATTTACAAACAAAATATTTTTTTAAACATTAAAGCGATTACAAAAAAGATTAAAAATAAAAAATAAACTAGTAAATAGTAAATAGTACAAATACTTTTAAATTAGCAAAATTAAAACGCGTCTTTTTTTAAACTAAAAAATAAAAAAAATCAAAGGCGTAACACAACAACAAAACAAAAAAATATATAAAACTATTAAATAATTCAGAAAAGTTTTTTTTTTCGGAAAGGGAAGCAACAGCCCTTTACTCTTTTCTATTTATTTTTATATTTTCTCCCCCTACAGGAAAGAGACTCCTCTTCCCTTTTTAATCGATTGAATTTGTTTTGTTGTGTTAAATAGTTTAAATAGAATTTTAGTTAGTAAAAAGATTTTTTAGAAGGGGGATATAGAGAGAAACATTTGTTACTTTTTAGAAAAAAATAAATAAATTTTTTAGCTTACAAATAATGACTAAAATAAATAAATTAGCAATAAATACTTTTATAACCCCTTAAAACTTTTCTAATTAATAAATAAGTACATTAGAGTCTTGAACTTTTTTCTTGCTTATTTTCCTTAAAATTTTTCCGAAAATTTAAAAAATTTTTTTTTAATTTTTAAAATTTTTAGAGCAACAAATTACTTATATTATTCATCTATTCATTCTTAAAAAATTAAAAAAAATGGTTGGCACTCCTGTATTTCTTAATGTTTACGACATGTATTGGTTAAATGATTATGCCTTTGGATTTGGTGTTGGTGTTTTTCATAGTGGAATTGAAGTTCATAATATTGGTTAATTTTATTTATTTTTAATTTATAAATCATTAAAGAACATATTTTATTAAAATTTATTAAATTAAAATTAATAAAAAAATAGTTTTCCCTGGCGGGGTTCGAACCCACGACCCCCCAATGGAGCAATGACCAGCATTTTTAAATGTTTTTCTCTTCTACAATTTCAACAAGAAAACGAATTTTACCCTTATTTTATTTTTCTCCTCATCCCAAACTACTTACTTATTCTATAAAATTAACAAAATATTAAAACTAACAAAAATCCATTTTAAGAATATTCTTATGGAGGTCATCCTTTCCCTTTATCTGGAATTTTTGAGAATTCTCCAAAAGACCCAGACGAGCTTGGAGATAATTTTAAATTCAGGTTTTTTACTTTAATAATAAATTTTAATTAATTTCAAATTTTTAAAGAGAAAGCATTCACTTAGGCGAAACAGATTTTTCTTCTGAAGATGTTCAGAAGATTGTTCGACAAATGGGCAACGAATACCAGGGAGATAAATATCATTTAATTTCGAAGAATTGTAATCACTTTAGTAATCAACTTAGCAAGGTATTCAAAAGTTTTTTGGAAGTTAAAATCAGAAGAAATTGAACTTTAAGAAATTCGGTGTTGTCCGCAATTTTTTGCAGACAACTTGCGGACAGACTTTTAGAAATTTAAAAATAAAACCAACGTTTTAATTCTCTCTCCAAAAATATTATAATCCAAGTTTTAGACTCTTACCGGAAAAGAATTGCCTCCATGGATCAACAGATTGGCAAATATTTCAAGTTCTGTCCCATTTATTGAGCGCTGGATACCTGCGGTTTGCAAGAATTTTTAAAAATCTTAAAAACTAAAAAATACCTTTAAAAGCTCCAATAAACCTCCAAAATTTATTCAAAATTAATTTTAGGAATGGCTAACCCCAATAGCTTTACAACAAAAATTAAATAGTCGAAATGGAAGTATGTCCAGCACAAACAATTCAATCCCTCCCCCTCAACGTATTATTACACAAACAACTTTAATTAATACAAGATTGAGGGCTAATAGTGAAGATGCTGGTAGTGAAAAGATTGTCGATTGTAACTGAATATATTTTAAAATTAAATTTTATCTTTCTGGATTTTTAGTTTTGTCCGCAAGTTTTTTGCGGACAACGTCCAGAAACTGAAACTTAAAAGAAAATCTAACCATTCACTGAAAACTAGTTTCTGTTTCAAATTTTTAACAATTTTATTTCCCATTTTCTAGCAAAATCGACTTCACAAACTTCAAGATGGGGTTGGTTTCAACGCAAAAATCCAATAGAAAACAATTCGTCTTCCTCCACCTCTTCAACTTCTGCTCCTGTTACAGCAAGACAAATAAACAATTCAATTAATCAACAACAACAACCAGGACTTTCACGTTTTTGGAGTTCATTAAAAGGAAAAGAAAATGGAAATATTGTGGCTTCTCCTAAAGATGAAAATTCTTCCTCCCCTTCAAATTCCAAGACTGATTGAAAAAAAAAATTTTTTTTGTTTTACAAATCCTCCTATTTGACTTAAATGTTTTAATTTTTTAAGTAATTTTTTGCTCTCTCGATTCTTTAAGAAATTAATTTTATAAAAAAGAATACTTATGTACAAACACATTTTTTTGTATATTTTTGTAAGACTTTTTCTTTATTGTAATCCCTCCCTCATTTAAAAAGATTCACAGCTATATTTTCTATAAAAAACTTTTAAAAAATGTATAATTAATGGTTTTGGTGTCCAAATTCTCAAGGGAGTTTTCTATATGAAATTTCGTTGATTCAAAAAACTCGAAAGCTTAAGAAGCTCTGTCCGCAAGTTTTTTGCGGACAAATTGAAAAAACTCAAAAAACACTGAAATCGGTTTATCTTTCTTTCCTAATTTTTAATCCCTCACAAACTTTTACCTTGTCAATTTATTAATAAAATTCTAAAAAATATTTTTTATATTCTACCCTTAAAAATTTAAAATACCTCGAAAATTTTTCCCTAAAATTTTTCCAAAACAAATTTATTTATTTTTTCTCAAAGCATAACAACAAAGATAGAGAATTCATCTCATCCATTTTTATTTTTTAACAAAACTTTTTCATCATCCTTTCCCAATTCTTTTTACGTAAAACCTTTTTTATTTCTTACCAACCACTATCTCCAGTCGCAAAATTTCCTCCATCTTCAACTCCTTGTGGCTCTTGTGGTGGTGGTGTTGGAACTGAAGTTGGCATTCCCCCTCCACGTCCAAAACCTTGACGGACAGGCATAGAACCTGGACCAGCATCCGCTTGCTTGTCAGTTGTACGATAAGCTCCACGATCGTCTCCACCACGAAAACCTTTGAAAATAAATTTTGATAAAATTCGATTAAGGAAAGTCCTACTTTGTCTTTAAAACACAACCCCCCACTAAACGGTCAGAAAATTCAATACTTCTCTAGGTAATATCTCGTCAAAAATGTGCAGTCAACTTATGAGTCCCAGACATTTATCCCAAAACGTCACACCTTCATATGCTCTAAGGTCTAGTTCAGCTTATTAAAAGTTAAGGTATGCTGTCCAGCCCTCTTGAATTGATATCAGTAAACAGTGCGTTATTAAACGGTGCCTTTTTGTTAGCCTTGCCCTCCCAGTTATCCCGAAGCTGTACGTTAGTCTCTCGCCACACCCCTTCCCAACATAATCAAAAAATTAAAAAAACCTCTTCCTGCACCGCCACCTCCCATCTTGTCCGGATACGTCACTCGAGAAGGCTCAAGACGTTGTTTGTGTGTATTTGGCAAAACATCTTCAGGCAAGCCAAGATATTCACGCAAATAAGGAACACCTTCCTCTTTCAAATAAAAGTAGTAATGACGCCAAGCATACTTTGAAATAATGATTGATTTAATAAAAAGGAATTAGTAAAAGGAAACCTGTTCTCTGACAAGACCTTTAGAAGTCAAACTCTGGAAATAAGAAAATAAGTTTATTGCAAAAACGACAGCCAGACAAATGACCAAACTAAGGCGAAAAGGGCCAACAACCTGTATTAAACACCCAAACTATAGTCTGATATTGGGACCGAGTTTCCGTAAAATATCAGGGAGCCAACATGACAAACCCCACACAAACCCCACAGGTTCAGAAAACCATAAGCACATAGTGTAGACCCAGAAACACATCTATTTATCAGAAATACAAACCTTAAGAGCTTTGATGACATACAAATTGCGAACGCCTTTAATTTCTGAATGCGACTTCAAGTTGTAATCCTTCTTTGCAATACACACTCCATCCTCAAACAAATGTTCAAAAATCTTTTTTCTGTCAGATTGTGGTATCAACATTATTGAAGATTACGAAATCTTTAGATTATCTAAAAAAGAAATAAAATTTATAAACTTGCAGAAAGGCAGTGTATTTTTTTGGCAACTAAAATACTTTTTTTGGTAACTGCTATGTAATTTGAGTCTGGTCCTTCACGGTACCAGACCATTTGGTATAGGCCTATATATATATTATATATGCTTATATATTATTGACCCTAAGGTCCAAGTGGTCTGGTACCATGGATAGGCTTATATATTTTATACCTAGTGAGCAAAGGGTCTGGCACTCTGAAAAGGCTAGACTCTAATTTTTCCCAGTTGCCAAAAAGTTATTTAGTTGCCAAAAAATCTTTTTCCCTGCAGAAATGTAAAAAAAAGTTGTCCGCAATTGTAGGGATATCGATAAGTATCTTTTTTCTCATTTGCAAATAATAATCCGGTAGGATTAAAACCAAAAATCGAAAAGCGAAGTAAAGAAATCACATTACGAAAAACGATAGTTTAAAAGTTCAAATTAAACTGGAAATATTTTTAAGTAATTGTAAAGCATATAAAATGCATAAATCGATTAAAATCAACAAAAAAAGGAGATCATAATTTATTAAATTATAACAATTATATAATATGAGAATCATAACAATAAAAATCTTAGGTCTATATGTATGTATTATAACAATAAATTTGAACAAAAATATATTTATACTTTAATACGCTGAGTAGGTGAAATGATACCTCGTTGCTCCAATGTAATCACCAACCGGATACTCTGCGAACCTGACATCCTTCAAATAATCGTTCTTCTTCGTGTCAGCTGTCCCGTCTAGATAAGGTTTTATTTTTGCTTCGACTACCCTTTTGTCGATTTTTGAAAATTCTTCGACAAAATCCATGACGTCCAGAATGAATTGTTCCATAATATCCTTGCTGAGCCCAGCTCCATGCCTGTAGTGAAGTGCATGACAGCTATAAAAAATGTTCAAAATGTAGGATTGGAAAAAACAAACGATTGGGCCAGATCAAATGGAGTTTTGACAAGTCGATAATTTTCACGAAGGAAGGAAGCAGCAAAGTAGCAAAGATTGGTGAGTGCCTTGTGACTATCAATGTTTACTCCCATTCCCACATAAAACATCCGCACCACATAAGAAGCACCGAGCCAAATCTATAAAATTATTTTTAAAAAGTTTTTAAAGTAATTAGAAACCAAAGCGCAACACATTGTGATGTCATTAGCTTCCAAGTGATTGCGGGCAGTTTTAAAACATTCAAGATGATCGTAGTTTTTAGACGGAGACTAAAAGAACAAATTTTCTCACATTACTAAAAATAATTTTTTTTTAAGATGTCTTGAAAATATAGAGCAAACAAATCAACCCTAGATTTTTCCCAAAATGCTCAAAGAAAAATGTGGAATTTCAGCCCAATTTTTAGTTTCAAACTAACAATAAACTAGATTTTTAAGGAAAATATAAAAACTAACAATAGCACAAAGCTCATTTGCTCGGACACAAGCACCCATTAAAATCGCTTCAAGTGGATTAACAGAAATGCACGGAGGTTTCTCGAAAATGTTGTAGACCAATTCTTGAACCTATTTAGAATTTAGTTAAAGGAATTTAAATCGATTAAAACAAAAACCTCTGGCAACAAAGCCATTCCTCCGGTGACCAGAACCAGATCAATATCAGAAGGCTCGCAATCTGCTTTACTCATTGCTTTGTTGCATATCTCAACTGTTCGATTAAGACAAGCAGCAGGAAGATTAATGCCATCAGAAAGATCACGCATACATTGATAATAGACGAGAGCGTTGTCAAAATTTTCGGCACCGAGGAAAGAATCAGCAATTGTAGATTTAACAACAAACTTCCCGTCTTTGATCTCCAAAATGGAAATGTCGAAAGTACCACCTTCCAGATTATACACAGCAATTCTATAAAAAGAAATGTTAGGAAAAATGAAAGGAAAATAAATATAAACCTTTTGTTGTCAGAAATATTCAATCCATATGCAAGAGCAGCAGCAACAGGCTCGTCAATAAAACCAATAACATACAGGTTGGCCAGCTTAAAAGCATCGCGTATTGATTGTCGCTGTGATTCATTGAAATAGGCAGGAACAGTAACTACAGCGCCGGTAACTTTATTTGAAAGATCTGTAGACATTTTCTTCATCTCCTCAATGATGTAGGAGTAAAGTTGAGCAGTAGAATAACGCTTGCCATATGACTCAACCAAAGGATCATTATTTGAAGACTTGACGATTTTGAATGGGAAGCATTCACTGAAAATAAAGGGCGAATAAGTATGAAAGTTGAAGCTAAATCTGATTAATCTTACAAATCTAAACAAAGTGTAAAACAACCTTTTGTCCGCATCAGTAATCAATCGCAGGCCATAAATTGTATTCTGAATATTAAGACCAGCTTGATTAAGAGCATGAACACCAATTAAACGCTTGCCATATTCTGTGAAGGCTACAGAAGTAGGAAGAGAACGAAACAGAATCTATTTTTGAAATTTAAAAAATAAAAGTTTAAAAAAACCTTAGCATGGTTATTTTTGTCCAAGATAGCAACACGAGATATGGCAGAGCCCAGATCAAAGCAAGCAACCTCTTCACGCGCGTCAATCAGATATTTCCTTAAAAAAAGAAATGAATGCTAAATAAACAACTTAAAGAAACAAACCTGTTTTTAGCTTCCCTAATTGATCCAATTCCAAATCTTTAAAAACAATAAGAATATATATTAATGAAAAGAAAAACAAACTTGAATGGTTTAAAACCCAACAGCGGAACTTGAGAGATTCGAAACATTTTGTAATTAAATAATTTTGAAGTCAATAACGTCAACAAATAATATAGAGTAAAGGAAAAAATCAATAATGGCTGAAAAAACACCTCAAATCAAATCTGATTAAAAAGAAAACAAAAATTAGCAAAAATGAACTTCAAAGTAAAAATTTCCCCTTTTATAGTCAAAAATCAATACACCCCAAATAGACGCGAGCCATTTATTCGCAAAATATTAGTCTCCTTTAGACGCGGAAAGAACAATAGAGTCTTGGATCTTTTGGGAAGTCTTTTTGCTTGACCAAAAATATTGCCTTATTAAATTTTTTGAAACAAGAAAAAAATTTCAAAACTTAATAAAAAAAGATATTGTACAAATATATTTTTAAAAAATATAGTAAATTATAAAATAACATTTTCTCCCTCCACAACAAAAAATTACTTTGCAAAAATTTAAAAAAAAATGTTACAAAAAAATGAAGCAAACTAAAATAAAAGGATGTGAATAAAAAAACAGCCGATTATATATATTTCTTGGTTAACCCACAAGATTGAAACAATTTTTAAAAATTTTTATTTTTTTAAATAATTCTAAAAATAAATGTTTTTTTCAACCTTGTAAGTAAAAATAACCTCTATTTTTCCAATAAGATATATTTTGAAAGGGTTAAGGGTTTGAAATTTTTTTAAAAAAATTTTAAAAGATGAGAATTAGTATCAAAAACATTTTTAAAAAAATAAAAAACACAGAAAAGGTTTTTTGAAAAATAAAAAAAAATAGAAGAAAAAAATAATTAAAAACGGTTAAAATTCAATTAATAATTAGGGACATTAGAGTACCAAAAACACACATAATTGTAAAAACATTTTTACAAATTGTAAAAAGTTTTATTTATTTGTTTGTTTGTACAAACTTATCTTTTTAATTGTAAAAACATTTTTACAAATTGTAAAAAGTTGTTTTTTATTGTTTGTGTGTTTTTAAAAACATGTTTTTAGTAAAAACAATTTAAATATATTTTTGTTTTTTGTTTGTACGAACTTGTTTTGTTTATTTTTCTCTTCCAAACATTTGTTTTTAAAATGTTTTTATTTTAATTCCTTCCTATGTTTTTGTAAACTTTTAAAGGTTCAGCTCTTGAGCAACTTTCGAAGCAATGTTTTTAAAGCCTATTGAAGTTCCAGAAATTCCTAGAAAATTTTTTTTTAATTATTAAAATTTTTTTTTTTGAAATTAAAAAAAAATTTTTTTTAATTTTTTTTTGAAATAAAAAAAAATAAACTAACGCTTAAATCTGACTCCATTTAAACTGAGACGTGGTAATTTGCATACCTTAAAAAATAAATTTAAAATAATTTTTTTAATTTTTAATTTAAATATTCAAAAATATTTTTAAAAATAAAAAAAATCCAAAAAATTATTTTAATTCTTTTTTCCCTTATTCCAATTAAAAATTGTCAAAAAATTAAAGAAACCTCCATTTCCCACTGAACTAGTGTATCCTTTTGTGGATCACCATGAATACAAAGAAGCAAATATCGTTCTCTTTGTTCATATTCACATCCATTATTGTCCAAAACTTTGCGAATTTCTCTGAAAAAAATGAAAGAAATTGAAAAAAAATTTCAAAAAAATTTTCAAAAAAATTTCAAAAAATTGAAAAAAAATTTCCAAAAAAAATTTCAAAAAAATTTCAAAAAATTTTCAAAAAAATTTTAAAAAAATTTCCAAAAAATTTCAAAAAAACTTTCAAAAAAATTTCAAAAAATTTTCCAAAAATATTTTTTTTCCAACTTTATAATTTCATCAGGTGCCAAAGAACTCGTAGTTTTCATAGACCAAGTAAAACGCAGAGAACGAGGTTTCACTTCTTCTCCCCCACTAATAGCTTCACCACTTGGACTATTTTGACTGTCAGTTTCAAATAATTTTTGGAGGCATTGTTGTTGCTGTTGTTGAGCCTTTTAAAGAAAAAAAATTTTTTTTTAATTAAAAAAAAATTTTTTTTAATTACCTGATTAGGCGTATTCGGAGCAGAAAAAGCAGCTTGTTGTTGTTGATGTTGCAAAAATTGTTGGTGCTGTGCTGCTAAGGCTGCACCAGTTGAAGGACCTAAATTGAAACAACTTTTAAAAAATTAAACATTCTTTCTTAAAACTTGTTTTTTGACTTTTAAAAGCAGCATGTTCGAAACTTTATTTAAAAATGTTTAAAAGGTTGCAAACTTAACAACTTTTAATTCATTATGTTTGCAACTTGTTTGTTACATTAAAAACAAGTTCGCAAACATGCTCATTTTAAAACTATCTTTGAATTGCAACTTGTTTGTTTCACAAAAAAAAGTCCGCAAACTTGTTTTTTGTTTAAAACTTTTTATTAAAATTCTGATTAAGTTCGCAAACTTGTTTTTTGTTCAAAACTTTTTATTAAAATTCTGATTAAGTTCGCAAACTTGTTTTTTGTTCAAAACTTTTTATTAAAATTCTGATTAAGTTCGCAAACTTGTTTTTTGTTCAAAACTTTTTATTAAAATTCTGATTAAGTTCGCAAACTTGTTTTTTGTTCAAAACTTTTTATTAAAATTCTGATTAAGTTCGCAAACTTGTTTTTTGTTCAAAACTTTTTATTAAAATTCTGATTAAGTTCGCAAACTTGTTTTTTGTTCAAAACTTTTTATTAAAATTCTGATTAAGTTCGCAAACTTGTTTTTTTGTTTAAAACTTAAGTTTGTAAACTTAAAAAAAAAATTAATTTACCTATAGTTCCAGCTCTTCCAACACAATGCTGATTATGTTTGTTATTTGAAGTATTTAAAGGTTGTGGTTGTTGATGTGTTGATTGTATTACTGGAGAAGGTTGGTGAATTTGTGGTTGTGTATATATTGATGTTTGATGATCTGTTGGTGGTCCATTCCCCCTTAGAATTGAGAAGAGGGAAGTGATTTTTCTAGAAAGTTTTTGAGTAAACGGAAAGAGAAATTAATGAAGGAATCTGAGAAAAATTTTAGAAAAATTAAGGGAAGTGAAAAAAATTTTTTTTCAGAAGTGGGACAAAATATTCGTTTAATTTTTTATTTTTTTTGAAGGGAATTTAATTTCAAGTATAATTTTTTGAAATTTATATAATTTCTCCTCCTTCCTCCTTCCTAATTTATTAATTTAATAATTAATTAAAAGCTCCTTATAAATTTTTTTTTATTAAATTTACCTTTTTGTTAATTTTGTCAATTTTGAAAGAAAAGAACCCCGCTGTTGTTGATGTTGATTATATTGACTAGTAGGCATCGTTCCTCCTCCACCACTTGATGAAGGAATAGGGCCAATTGTTAATGCATTAGCTTCTTCAATCTCAGACTCATTTGCTCCTATTGCAGATGCATCGTCTTCAGTAAAGGCACCTTAAATTTTTACAAAATTGATTTTTAAATTAAACTTGTTTTTAAAATGTTCATTTAAGTTTACAAATTTAAGCCTTTTAAAGTTTGTTTAATTCAAATGTTTTGCAAAACTTGTTTTTAGTTTTTAAAAACAACATGTTCGAAACTTTGTTTAATTTAAAAATTTTAAGAGTTTGTAAACTTGAAAACTTGTTTTTAATTCAGCCTGTTTGCAACTTGTTTGTTAAACTAAAAACATGTTCGCAAACTTGATTTTAATTTAAAACTTTTTTAATAAACTTAAGTTTGTAAACTTAAAAAAATACAAATAAACATTGTAAAAACATACCAGAAACACCAATACAACTTCCCTTGTTGTATTCAGTTTTGCCATGAAATGTTTGTCTGTTGCGTGAACCACGTGGAAAATTACTATTACTACTGTTGTTGCTAGTGTTGCTAGAGTTTGTGGTGTTTTGTTGGAGAAGTCCAAACATTGTTTGTGAATTATCCAACTGTTGTTGTTGTTGTTGATTAAAAGGTTGTTGGACTCCGTGATGAAGATGGGTGTTCATTGGCGAAATATGTGTTCCTGTTGCAGATTTTGTCATTTTAGAAGAATATTCATTTGTTGTAGAATCTCCTCCCGTTGTTCCTCCTAATTCTGCTGCAGCTGCACTCAATAAAGTTTTCATCATGATAGGAGGCATTGAAGGACTTTGATGAAGACCAAGGCACCTGCAACAATAAAAAAAATTGTTTGTAGAAGAGAAAATGTTTTTTGATGTTTTTAATTAAAGTTGGAAATTATATAAGCCTAACACCAAAACAAACAACAAAAACATCAACGACAACAAGGGAGTAAAACAAGTTGGAAAGTAAAACAAGTTGGAAAACAAGTTGGAAAGAAAATAAAATAAATAAATGTTTGTTTGGTATGTTTGAAGGAAAACTAATGGGAAAAAAACAAACCAACTTAATTAAAGTTGGTGGACATTAGAGTATTTAAAAAATTTTCGAAAATAATTAATCTTGGGGGTAAAAAACGTTAAATAATTAATCTAAAAATAAAGCCCAGATTTTAACTAAAAAAAAAACACACCAAAAAAAAGACAAAACTAAATTAAGCAAAAAAAAAACTTTAAAAAAATTTATGCACTAAAAGCAGATCAGAACAAAAAAATTAACCAAAATTATAAATAAATAAATCAGTGCAAGGCAAGTTTTTAAGAGAAGAAAAAAAAGCTTCGTGTTACAATAAAATTATGGCCAAAAAAGAAGAAAAATAAAATAAAATGGAAATGTTAAATTTTTTTTTGGAATATATGTAGTAGATATTTAATGCCAAAAGTAAAAGAATAATTAGAAGAGCCCGGATTGGATTTTTTAAAGGCTTAAAAAATTTTTTTTTTAATTTTTTACCTAACCCAAAAATAAATAAAAGAGAAAAATATAAAAAGAAAATAATTTTTCAAAAAATTTTTTAAAAATAAAATCTGGGCTCTAAAAATAGAAAAAAAATTTCAAAAAAAAATTTCAAAATAAAAGGAAAATAATTTTCTTTCTTAAAATAAATCATAATTTTTTTTAATCGAAAAAAAAAAATTTTTTTTTCGAAAATATTCATCAGACCATCTAACACTTTTTTTTTATTTAAAATTTTATTCCCAACCCTTTTTTAAGTGTTTATTTTTTTCTCTTACGCGAAATCAGCAGCCATTCCAGTTGATTGTTGATTAGTTTGTTGTGTTCCACGTTCAGTCATTGGCCGTGGAGATGCTAACATAAATTCTTTATCGGCAACGCATTTATCTGTAGATGACCCATCATCAAAAGAAAGACGTCCACTTCGGATTAATGGAGGTATTACTATTGGTGGTGGTGGAACTGAAAAAAAAGATGATGAAAATTATTTAATATGGTGATTTTATTTGGTAAAAAGGAAAAAGGAGACGTAGAAAAATAATGGGATTTTGAAGGGGATGGTAAAAAAAGGTCTTAAAAATCATTTTCTTGGCTTAAAAAGACCCCGAAAAATAGAAAAAAAAAATGAGAAAAAAAGGAAAAGGTCAAGTACTCGTTTCTAACTGAGAAATTAAATTTAATAAAATAAAAATGACTGGGAACCGACACTGGGAATGATCTGGGCATAGAAGACCTTATTTCCTGACTTTGACAAGGTTCCCCTCCAAAAAAATAAGGAAAAGGAAGAATGAGAAAACAGGAAACGGATCCCGTCTCCTGTCCTAAATTGTTTATTTTACAATGGAAAAACAAAGATTTCGTTAAAATATGGAGTAAAATAATACGACGGGGGAAGGACCTGATCCTTTAAAAAAATAAATTTAAAAAAAATACCAGTTGTTGATATAGTTGCAGTAGGTGCAATTATTGGTTGCTTTGATGAATGCACCGGAGGTGTTTTACGACTCGAAGATGACCGTTCGTCTTCATCCTCTTTAATTGAAGGTTCACGTGGCGCATGAGAAACACTCTTCTAAAAAATTAATTTTTATTAAAAATTGTTCAAAAAACAAAAAAAAACCTGCATAGCAGAAGTTACAACACCCCCAGCTGATGGAACAACATAACCTCCTGTTGTCGCTTTAGCAACTAATTTTGCTGATAAAGGATTACTAGCAGAAGCGTTATAGAAGCCAGGAGGGGCTCTAGCCACTGTTGATGAATTAGAGCCGTTAGAAACGTTTTTTCTGTAAAATAGAAAAATTTTTAGAAAAATTTTTATAACTCAAAAATTCAAAGAACATTTGAAACTTCCTCTAAGACTCTAAAAACAAATATTTTTCAATGGAAGATGACTCAAAAATAACAACAAACTCAGTCGAGTTCGTTGAACAAAAGGTTTGGCTCTGTGCAAACCGATTCTGTTGATGAGCAGTTCCAACAGAAGACGGCGTTTGTTGTTGTTGTTGAATACCCGTACGTAATCCAAGATTTGGAAGAGGTACACGACCACCTGGTGCTGAACCTTTACGAGTCCCTGGAGCAACAACTGAAGCACCTGATGGTAAATTGCGAACATTGGCATTTTGGATTGGGTGAATGTAGGCTGGAGAAGCTTAAAAAATGAGAAAAAAGTAAGTCAGAAAGGTCTCCAAAAGAAAAAAAATTTTTTTTACAAACCCATAGGCTGAACACTCAAAGCAGGTTGTCGACCTCCTGCACCACCAAATGCTGCATTACGAAAAGAAACTTGTTGAACTTGTTGTTGTTGCTGTTGTTGTACAGCATTTTGTGCTCTAATAGCTGCAACTGATAAATTAGCTGAAGGTTGAGGAGGAGGGGACACTATAGACGTTGCTGTTGTTGTTACAACTGTAGTTTGTTGTTGTGGTATTGTTGTCGTGTTAACTGCAGTTGGAGGCACCGCTTGGAGTTGATCAGCATTTGAAGATGCACGTCGAGTGTTTTTGGTGGCTGAAGTTTGGACAGAAGTGTATGGACGAGGAGGATACTTAAATAACCAAAAGGTTTAGGTTTAAAAACAAACTGCTGGAAAATGGGAAAATAAAAAAATTGGAAAAATAACAAGAAAAAAATATTCCGCAAACAGAAACAGGAGAAAGTCACTCTACCGCATGGCCATAATTATGGGTCGAATCTCTTCAAATTTGGTATAGTTCGACAGCGCCCGATGAGACAAGTCGATCGATAGCAAAATCGACGGGATTTGATTAAAGCAGGTTAGCAGCTCTGCGGTAAAGTACACAAAACTTTGTACCCAAAAAACACAGTAAGGAAAATAGACCCTAATAAAAAATACAAAAAAACCTGTCCAGTAGCACCCATCGATTGATTAAAAGGAAGATTATCTGCAGCAGAAGCACCACTACCAACAACACTCCCAGCTGCAGTAGTAGTTGAAATACTTCCTTCAGGATGGTGTTGTACTTGCTGAGACTGTGATTGTTGTTGCTGTAATTGTTGTTTTTTAGCTTCTTTTAATAATAAATAAGTTCCAAAAATTTCATCAAATTTTTCACATTCCAAAGATTCATGAATTGCTTGAAGAGTATAACCAAAAACTTGAAGTTTTAAAATTCTTCTTTCATCCCGTACATCTTTTGCTGGTTCTGTATATGGTCTTAATTCTTCTTCTTCATAACCCATATTCATCCATTTATCACGCATTATAGTTTCGAGTGTTCCACGTCTTGCAGGGTTTAGAACGAGGAATTTTTTGACAAGATTTTCACAATCTAAAGAGGAAATATGGGAAAATTGAGAAAAAAATTTAAAATATAAGGGAATTCATATTTAAAAATTAAGTTTTTGTTCAAGACAGGAGAGACAGGTTTATCGATTTTTGGTCAATCCAAAGCCCATTGGCTCCCAGTTTCAGTCAAATTTTATATTTATTTTAGGGGAGGACTTTAAAGAAGAGAGAAAGGTTTAACGATTTTCAGTCAACCCGAAGTCAATCAATTCAGAGTTATAGCCAGATATCAGTTTATTTTGGTGGGAAATATAAGAAGATTATTCATTTTTTAAATTATTGGTTTTACAAATATCTATAAAAACCAGTTAATCTTTGATTTTAGAACTCAAAATCATGAAAAATAAATTTAAAAAACCTGTTGATAAATAGAAAGGAACACGATATTTGCCACGAAGAACCCGTTCTCTCAATTCCTAAAAAAATTTATTTTAATTAAAAGCAAAAAATCAGAAAACCTTGAGATTCTGCCCGTCAAAAGGAAGGCTACCAGATACAAGAGTATAAAGAATTACTCCAAGACTCCAAACATCAACCTCTGGACCATCATATTTTTTCCCTTGAAAGAGTTCAGGTGCAGCATAAGGAGGTGACCCGCAAAATGTGTCCAATTTATTTCCTTAATTTTTATAAGAATTAGAGATAAAAAGATGACAAAAAAGTCCCAAAATGGATTAAATCAAATAAACGACTCCATTGGATATCTCTATTGGATGTTCGTTCAGAACCGGTTTTCCCTCACTAAAAATCGTGTAAAATAAATTTCTTTGAGGAAAAAATGGATTTTTTGAAGATGCTCGCTAATAAAGACGTCTAACACGAAAATGAGCGAAAGATAAAGGGAAATGAAAAGAATTCTAGAGAAACACAGAAAAATAGAAAAAGTAAAGTAAAATAACCATAAAAACTAGCCTGGAGAAAATGTATTGCTGAAACCAAAATCAGCGATTTTAATGTTCATAGCAGAGTCTAGCAATAAATTTTCGGCCTAAAAATTTGTGTTTTTTAAAATTTCAATTAATCAAAAAAAAACCTTCAAATCTCTATGTATCACATTTTTTGAATGTAAATATTGAACAGCAGATACAATTTGTCTAAATTTTGCTCTAGCTTCTTTTTCTTTCATTCTTCCATGAGCAACCAAATAATCAAAAAGTTCACCACCACTTGCATATTCCATTACCAAATAAAGGGTTGTTTCGTTTTCGATGACTTGGTAAAGCTTTACAATGTTTGGATGGTCTAATTGTTTCATTATTCGAACTTCTCGGAATAACTTAAAATTGAAAATATAATGTATTAATGGATGAAACCCAGTAATGTCAGAGGATTCATCAACATGGAAATCTGGGACAGAGGTAAAAGTAAAGTTGGGGACCTTGGGCAAAATGAGAAGTAAACAAGAACATTAACGGATCCAAAAATCAGAAATTAACCCGATTGACACTTTAAACATGGAGTGTCGATTTTACATAAAGGACCGGTCCCACTAACGAAAAACAAAGAAAAGCTCAATATACCTTTTGAAGGCTGCTCGGATTTAAGGCAGTTTTATCAATGATTTTAATGGCAACTTCAACACCTGTTGGAATGTGTTTAGCCAATTTTACCTAAAAACAAATGTTTTAATCAAAACATTAAAATCAATAATAAACCTTCGCAAAATTGCCCTTTCCAATCGTTTTTAGCAATTTATATTTTCCAGTGGTGTCATCAGCACGGGCCCGTGACCTTTGGGTTCTAGACATTGAAGAATGCATATTGGCAGCTAAAATGAAATTTTTTAAACATTAAATCAAAAATTGAAAAAATAAATACTTTCAGCAGCACTAGAATGCCTATGATGATGACTGGATGTTGCTGATGGAGTAGCAGATGGTCCAACACTTTGTTGTTGTTGTTGATGATGTGAATGAGAAGATTGTTGCTTTTGCTGTACCATTGCACTAAAAAATGAATTTTTTGTTTATATTTTTAATAAAAATTAAAAAAAACAATATTTGTATTGAAAAGCTAATTAAACAAAAAGTACATCCCCCAATAACAATAAATTAATTTAGTTACGAAAGCATTATTAGGAACAAAACATATTTACAAAAAAAGTTCAAAATCCCATTCCTTGGGTAAAAGAATAAAATAACTAATAAAACAAACAAAGATGGGAAAATAAACAAGAGAAAACGAAAAATGAAGCTAAAAAATTTTAATCAATATTTAGAAAAAACTTTTTTGGTGAAATGAACAAATTATATGTTTTGGTGAAACGAAAAAACCAGTATTAAACTGAAAAAAAATATAATGGAAAACAGAGAGAGACAAAATTAAAAAAGAAAAATACTAAAATAAAAGTCAAAACGCCAAAAATGGTTGTTTTTGTAATAAAATTTAAAACTAATAATCAAAGACAGCTTAATGGATTTGAAAGGATTTAAAAGGATAAAATTTAAAAAAATGCCAAATTGGGGGATAAATGCGAAAAAATAAAATTTTAGGTGCAACAAAAAAAAGGCAAAATAAAAATTTATTTTCTGCAAAAATAAATTCTATATTTATTCATTTCCACAATTTTATGACCTTGACTTTGTGTAGTATAGAGAAGGAAGTGAACAGAAAAGATTGGGGGATTGATTGAGAAAATAAATATATTTTTCTTTTTTTTCTTTTTTCTTTGTATAATCTACCTCATATTGTAAAAATGATTATTGTCTTTATTTTTTAAAAAGATTTATTTTCCCACATTAAATTGAAAAAAAAACAACAAAAAAAAGTCACCTTCCTTCTAAATTCTCCCCTTTTTAAATCATTTGATATAAAAAAGGATGACTATGAATAAAACGAAAAAATTTTTTTTTTGTTTAAAAAATTAATGATATTACGGATTTTTGTCAAATATAATATTTTTTTACTATTTATTAATACTAAATTTGGGTAGAAAAACAAAAATGTTTGGTTAGTGGATTTTTGTAGATGACGTGTTTAAATAAACGAATGGACAATAAAAACAACAAACACAAAAATATTTCTCTCGGATTATTTTTATATATTTTCTTAATATTCTATAAATGCTAATAATAAAGGACACAAAAATTCCTTTTCTGGCTTTTTAATAATTTTGGGGGTAAAAAAATGGAAAAATTAAGCAAAAAGATTAATTCAAGACTCAAATATTCCCCTAATTATCGAAAAACTGACTTTCAAAAAATTAAAAACAAATATTAAATAGAAGGGCAAAATTCTTATCATGCTTCTCCTTCCAAATAAAATAAAAGAAAATAGCTTATAAAAAATAAAAAAAATAAAAAAAAATATTCTGTCTCGAGAAGGCTATTTTTCTCTCCTCACAAAGTTCCCCTCTCTTACCTCAAAAAATAAATAAAGTAAAAATTACAGTCAAAAAAAACCTCTAAAATAGTAGCAAAAGGCTAAGGGTCGTTACCGTCTTTTTTATTTAATTCCACCTTTTATTTGTGTAAATATATGAGGAAATTAGTTGGTCGATTGGTCTCGCCTATTATATATTTTTTTACTTTTAAAATTAAATGAATCAGCAGAATAAAGAATTTAAAGATTAGGAAATACTAAAAAAAATTAAATTCTTTGAGAGGACAAAAAAAGTGCAACTTGAATTGTTTAGAAAGTGATTAAAAAACAAAAAAAAACTTTTTACAAATGACAATTTGTAAAATGAAAACACGTTTTGTCTATTTTACAAACTTAAATTTTACAAAACTTAAAACTTAATTTACAAACTTGAACCTAGCAAACATAAAAATTAAACTTATAAACTTAAGAATTATAATTAAACTTGCAAACTTAAAATTCTGATTCAAACTTATAAACTTGAAAACTTACTACAAACTTGAAAATATAAAGATTAAAATTAAAACTTAATTTACAAACTTGAAAATTCTGATTAACAACAAACTTGGAAATTTAAATTAAATCTTAAACTTATTTTACAAACTTAAACTTTACAACTTATAAAAAAATTAAACTTGCAACTTTACAACTTTACAACTTTAAACGTAAAACAAATAACAAACTTAAACTTTGCACACTTGAAAATTCTGATTAACAACTTGCAAATTTAAATAAAACAATTACAAACTTACTTGAACGTATCCATCGGAAGATATCCAGTAGTTGCTGGCACCCCACGAACAACAACCTTCTCATCAATTTTTGTTTGTTGTCTATTTTGTTGTCCACTATTTTTATGTTGAATATTTGTTGTATTAATTTGTTGTGAAGGTGAAATAGCTGTTGATGTTTTTGGTGTGTTTGTTGATGAAGAAGGCAATTTTGTTGTTTCTTTGTTTTGATGTTTTTGTTGTTGTTGTATTTCTCCATTTTTTATTTCTTCAAAACTTTTCTTTTTAATGTTTTTATTTTTATTTTTTTCATCTTCTACTTCATCTAATTTTGTTGTTGTAGTCATTGTTAACATTAATTCATCTTTTTCATTTGACACTAATGCTAATTTTAAAACATCATTATCACCATCTAAAACATCTTTATTTTCTTCTTTATTTATTTTTTGTTTTGAATTGCTTGAATTACTTGTTTTCTTTTGTTGTTGTTGTCCATTGTTTGAATTGCTACTACCTCCACCTCCTCCATTACCTCCCCCACCCTCTCCAGATGATGATGAAGATCCGCTCGTCGTGATGACTGTTGGTAAGAAAAAATGTTCGGGTGTGTTAATATTGTTGTTTAAAGGAGGGAAATAAAGTTGAGAAACTATTTCCGACGTTATTTTGTTATTACAGACAAAATAAGAAAAGTTGAGAGTTTACTGAAAATTAAATTTAAAAAATTAATTAAATAAACTTTTGTTTAAAAACATTTAAAACAGGCGGAAATTATAAAAAACAAAATTCTGATAAACAAAAACAAGTTTATTTAAAACCAGAATTTTAAATTATTTTTAATTTATAATTGATCAAAAAATAACCCAAAATAGAAGCCTCTTCAAAGGTTGCTACAAAAAACAACTTTTCACTAGTTTTTTTAATTTGTTGATTTTGTAAATCTATTTTGTGTAATTCTCTCTCCTTTGAACTTATATTTTGTAAATTCTCCGTTGTTTTTGAAAACAATTTTGTTGTTTAATAAAGAATTAGTAAGGCTACTAAACAAACACACCTGTCGATTAATTAAATATTTAGATTATTTATTAATTTTGATGATTTTTGGGCTCGTGAAAATAAAATGAAAGGCCACACAAAAGTGGTGATGATCTGTGTCAGCAACGAGGAAAAGGGCAAAAAATATATTGTATGAGTACAATAATTGAGAAATTTAAATTGAGGAAATCGGTGTTACTCTAGTGGCCAGACAATTATAAAAACATAGGGATTAAAACAACAGAATTAAATTAAAACAGAATTAAATTAAAACAACAGAATTAAATTAAAACATAATTAAATTAAAACAACAGAATTAAATTAAAACATAATTAAATTAAAAACAGAAATAAAAACATTTTAAGGAATAAATAAAACATACTCAAACCAGAATTAATATAAAACAATTAAACTTAAATGAAAACATTTAAAAACAACTAAATTAAAACAGGCGGAATTAAAACATCTGCTTCTTTTAATCAAAACAAACAGATGTTTAATTTAAAACTTGTTTGTGGTACAAAAAAAAACAAAATAAAACTTGAGAAAAATGTACAAATCAAGTTATATTATTGTAATTATTAATAATTCAAAAAATTTGTCAAATTCAATTAATTATTAAAACATTGAATTATTTTTGTCCGTAAAACTTAATTTTAAATATACACCTGTCGACAATTTAAAGACAATTTAAAGTAACACTTAAAGCAATTTAAACTCTCGCGCACACTTCATATTTTCTACCCATTATAATTGTCTGAGTGCTATCGTCACAATAAAATTAGAAAAAAAAATTTTAAGGTGAAAGAAAAAGACGAACTGACTGACTCTTCTATTATTGTGTCCAAATGATATGGGTGGATGAACCAAAGAAATAAGGACTAGATAGAAAGATGTGGCTGTTAGGAAAAGGGTCTCTCTCTATCTTTTTTACTTCCTTTAATCTCAATCGACTAGGTAGGTCCCTCCCTCTATTCTTTTTACATTACTAACCAGCCGATGACGACCAAGTAAAAGAAGAAGTGGTTGTTTGGTTGGACGGGGCTGGTTTGCTAGATTGCAAAGAGCACACCATTTGCCTCACAAAAATATATATTTGTAGAGGGAAAGGTAAGTAAAAGATGTCGAGAATGGCTAAATAATATATGGGAAATGAAGTTGAGAGTTTGTGAGGGCTTAGAAAATTAAAATTGATTAAATCGATTAATTCGGGAGTTGTAAAAATTAATTGTCAATTTGATTAAAAAGATAGATTTAATTTTAAAAAAATCAAAAATCAGAATTGTTATAAAACAGGCTGATTTAAAATTAAATTAAACAAAACAGGCGGGATTATAGAAATTCTGATTTTTATTTAAAAAAGATGTTTTTATTAAAATTCTGATTTAACAAAAACAGGCTGATTTTATAAAAGAAATCAGAATTTAATAAATATGATAAAAATACATAATTTATCTGCCTATTAGAGTATGACTAATATTTAACTTAAAATAAGGATTACGATTAAAAATAAAAAAAAAATTATTAAAAAAAAATCATAAAAAATAAATTAATAACTAAAATAACGTTAACATATGCTTTTTAAAATTTTTTTTATTTTATTCTTTTAATTGTTGCCATTCAAGAATAAAACAAAAAAAAATAATGAAAAAAGAACAGAAAACGTGAATAAGAAAGTAGTATCCCGAAAAAGCATCTACATAAAGCTATTCATTCACTCATAAAAAAGCAATTGAAAGAATTGTCAATTGAGGGGTAAAATAAGTAACATACTACTCTACTGATATAATTGCAATAAGAAGAAAAAAATTTCTGAGGGAATTAAGAACAAAAAAAATTAGAAAAAATGTAGGCCACTGGGGAAAATGATATTGGAAGAAAAATGAAAAAGAGAAACATTTTTGGATAAAAACCCGTGATAAAATATTAGCAGAAAAATTGGAGGATGACATGCAAAATTAAAAAGAGGTTTTAAAAAATGGTAAAAATAGCAGCGGAAATAAATAATAAAAAGCAAAGTTTGGGGGAAATTAAATAAAAGGATTAAAGTTTGGGTGAAAAAATTTTATTAATTTAAAAATAATTGTAAAAATAAGAAAATTTAATTTAAAGAAACCCCCAACAAAATAAACTGTTTAATAAGAATTTTTGTTTATTAAAACTTTAATTTGTAAAACTTGAAGTATTAAAACTTGAATTACTAAACAGGCGGATTTTACAAATCTTAGGATAACAGGCGGATTTAACAAAATAATAAAAAAAATTGTAAAACAGAATTACAAGAGTTTATAAAAACATCAAGTTTAGCATATTCCAAGACAATTTTACAAACTTAAAAAAATCAATTTTAAAGCAACAAAACGTAAGACTACTGTATTTAAAAGATTTTCTACTTCAACTTTCTCAAATAATTAAACAAAAAATTAAAAGAAATTATCAAAACTTTACAATAAATCCTATTTTATTTTAACGTCAATTTTTAAAATAAAATTAAAACAAATTCAATTTTAGTGCTCTCGAAGACCTTGGGGAGGCAAAACTAAAAATGCTGTTGATGAAAACGTGAAGGAGAGAAATTGGAGAAATATGGAAGAAAATTCTAAATGAAAAAAGAAGAAATAAAATTCATGCATTTGTGTTACTTGAAGCGAGAACAACGGACGTCGATGAGTGGCAGCTTCGAGAATGGGGAAATGTTTAAATAAAAAGATTATGTAAAAATAAGAGGGTGGTAAAGAAAAAAAGAAAACATTTGAGAAAGACGAATGTTGGAGACAGATTGACTGGTTGGTAGAGGCTGGTAATAATGAGAACAAGCTTTAAAAGAGAGAGAGACTGAATAACCGTGGAGACAAACAGGAGTTATTAAGCAGTTTATTTGAGTCTCGAGGCAAATAAAAATTATTTAAGGTCAAAAAATCAGACTCAAACGTCCAATAATGACAGTAGTAAAACTTGAATAAAGCGGAAATTAACACAGATGTTAGAGAAAAACAAAAAGAAAATAGTAAAGAAAATAGAAAAGAAGAGAAATGCGGGGAATATTTAAAGAAATTTTTTCTTTAAAATTTTCGTAGACTAAACACAGCCGTGTGTGTCTGCAATGCAGTGGATTTTAGCTAAAAAGAAGGATAAGTCAATCGATTCCATTTTAGATATCGAATAGACACTCTACACTATCTCGTCTTTTTGTGTTTCTCTTCCTATAACGTTAATAAAGTAGACAGATTAGACAGACGATAATACGAAATACCAAAAGAAAAAATGTCAAAAAGTGGAAAATAGGACAAAATATATATGGCAATGGAAAAAATGCCAGTTTAACAAAATATTAAAAAATAAATATTTAAAAAAAATAAAAATTAAAAAATCTTTAAAAAACCTTCCAAAGTTAATAAAAATTAAAAATCGAAAATTATCGTTTTTAAGTTACTCTTTTTCAAATAAAGAGTCACATGGCTTTTGCCTTAACTTTTGCTTATCTGTTTTTTGAACAGTTGACCGACCTATCCATTTTTTTATTTTTTTACTTCCTTTGTTTGCTAACTAGTTTAAGACTTGTTCCTCTTTTAAAGATACACAATTTTCTTTTAAAAAATCCCCAAAATTAAGCAAAATTTGGATTTTTGAGATAAAATATCACATTGGGTTTTATGCTAAAAAATGACTTAACTTACATAATTTTAGAGGAATCCCCCACCCCCCGCTTTAGAATTTTCTAAAACTTCCCCCAGCACACAAAAACAGCGGACTTTCCGGAAACGCCAAACATTCTGTTAATTTTTACATTATTTTTCTGACAGCTTGATAAAATAAAATTTTAATTAATTTCTTTTCTTAAATAATTCTAATCGATTGTACTTACTTTAAAAAATATATACTTTGTACTTCCCTTTGTTTTAATTACCCAATAAATTATAGAAAGATAAAGTATACTCTAAAAAAATACTAAAAAATAAATTTAATTATTACACTATAGAACGTGAAAAAAAAATAAAAATAATTAAAAAAGATAGTCATTAAATTACTGCAAATTAATGGGAGCGATAAAATTTAAAAAAAATAAATTAAATATTTTCATGGAAAAATAAAATGAAAAAAAAAAGTTTAAGTGAATCAGAATATTATTACAACTTGTTCGAAAACAAGTTTGTAAAAATTTAAATATTTATTTAAAACAAGTTGGTCAAGTTTTTAAATAAAACCCCTTTCAACCTTATCTAAAACATGTTTTTAACAAAGTTTAGAACTTTTGTTCAAAACAAGTTGGTCAAGTTTTTAAATAAAACCCCTTTCAACCTTATCTAAAACATGTTTTTAACAAAGTTTAGAACTTTTGTTCAAAACAAGTTGGTCAAGTTTTAAATAAAATCCCCTTTCAACTTTGTTTAAAACATGTTTTTAACCAAGTTTAGAACTTTGTTAGATACCCAAAAGAACAACCCCGTATTGAGTGCAGCTGACAATAAAATAACTATATAATAGTAAAAAATACAAACAAAAAATATATACTAGTGTAAAAAATAAGAATTTTCTCAACTAATGAAGTCGCCAAACATAGAATGATATAAACAAAACAACGCAGGAAATGCAGCTGAAACAGAGCGGAAAATAATGCAAAAATGAAAAAGGGGGAAATGTGTGAATGGGATTAATCCAAAAGATCGTTATTTAATCATAGTTAATAGAATATTCGAAAATTGTTGATATTTTGGAAGGAATTAAGTGAATGGGTCGGTTGGTTATAGGGATTATAGTTAGCAAAGCAGTCTCGCCGAAAGGAAGAGGCAGACGGAAGTAACGACCCCGGAAGAAAAAAAAGAGAAAAAGAAAAAGTGGGGTTTTTGTGTTAAGCGGATGGAAAAGCGGATAAATTGAAAAAATGAGACAAAAAAAGGAATTAACTAGAAAAAATGATAAAAAAAGTACAAAGTGCGAATTTAGTAGAAAGAAATGGAAATTTAAATCAATAATTATAAAATATATGTTTTGTTAAAGTTGTTTGAATAAAACATTGAAAAACAAGTTGGTCATTTAATAAACAATTAAAACTTGATTATAAACAAGTTGGACAAGTTTTGACAGAATAAAATAAAACTTGTTTGTTAAAGTTGGAAAAATTAATAAAAACATAAAACTTATTCAGAAACAAGTTGGTGATTTAATAAAACATTACAACATGTTTATAAACAGACAATTCTGTTATTTTACAATAAAAACATTTTTCTTTAAAATGTTTGACTAAAATTCTGTTTACTTTTCTTAAACTACTATAAATACTTTTATTAGATAAAAATACCTTTTTTTCCTTGCTATTTTATCTTTTTTTTTTGTTAATGTTAAAAATGTGAAGGATTTTAATAATTAATAAAAAATTTTATCTTTCCGATTGGTTATTTTTATATTTTTGAGAAAATGAGAAAAAAAGTAAAAAATAAATTAAAAAAAAAAATTGTTTTCTTAGTAAGATAATTAAAAAATCAACCCAATTTATTAATTAAAAATGTAAAAAAAAATAAAAAATATTAAAAAAAATAATTTAAGGTCCCTTTAATAAATTTCTACTTTACATAATTTTTTTGATAATATTCGCAGCTAATCCAAGGCATTAAAATAAAAATAATTATATGTAAATACCAAGGAAAAGAAATAACCTTTCAATAAAACCAAGAATTAAATGAAAGATCAGAAAAAAAAGCATGAAAAATAAAATAAAAAAAGAAAAACTTTAAAAAATTAATCAAAAATAGCTTTTACTGCAAAATAAAAAGAAAAATAAAAAAAAAATTATTTTAAAAATAGCAAAAATAAAAAGCTAAAAATGCTAAAATAACATTTTTTAGATATTGATCGTTAAAGTAAGGTTTTTAATAAAAAAAAGTAATTTTGTATTAAAGCTTCGCTGACACAACGAGAAAACAAAAATAAACAAAAAATTGTTTAGAATTATTTGCTAACATTTAAAAAAAAACTCGTGTTTTGTGTTATGTGCGGTTAAAGCATTTTTATAATTTTTTTTATTTTATTTTTATAATCACGCGCAATATATAACATTTATATAATTTTTACTCTAAAAAAGGCAATAAAAAGGGCGGACTAAAATATATATTTCTTCCCCCCAATTAATTCTAAAAATGGGATAAATACAAAACAGGAAAATAAATAAGTGTAAAAAAATGACGATTTAAAAATAATCGAGAGTATGAGTACAAAGAAAATTAAAAGAGAAAAGAGAAAGAGCATTAAAATGATTTTTCTATAAATAGATATTTTCATATGAAGTAATAAATTATTTTTCTTTTAATGTTTGATTAGTAAAACTTTAATTCAAACATTTTAAAAAGAAAATATAAAAAACTTGTTCAAAACTTAAACCAAAGAAAAGTTTGTAAAATACAACATTTAAAACTTGAAAAAAAAACTTTAATTCAAACATTTTAAAAAGAAAATATAAAAACTTGCTCAAAACATGAAGCAAAAAGTTTGTAAAAATACAACATTTAAAACTTGAAAAAAAAAGTTTTAATTTGTAAAGTTCAAATAATGATTTAATTAAAATATTAAAACTTGTTTAAAAACAAGTTGGTCAAGATAAGAAAACGAAACTAACAACAAAACATCACCATCACAACATGTAGAAAGTTTATATAGGTTTATTTATTGTAAAACTTGATTAAAAACAAGTTGAATTAAAATAATTTTATAATGTTGCCGAACAAGTTTATTTTATAATTATTTCTGTTACAAACATTTGTTTTAAATAAAGTTTAATTTAAAGTTTATAATTTAAGTTTAAATAATTTTTTTAATTAATTCATCCCCAAAAGTCAAAAACCCCATCACTGCCTATTTCCTCTCCTCCTTCAATTTCCTCTTCCCCATTCTCATCATCTTGTTGCCAATCATCAGCGAAAGGTTCAAATAAATCATCTCCCGTTCCCCAACCTATTTTAATAATTTATTTAATTTTAATAATTTTTAGACAACCCCATCCTCTCTGTCGATTCATTCGTTTTTTAGCTTGTTGAAGTCTTCTTCGCTTTGATGTTCGTCTATCACCGGTCAATCTTTGTCGATTCCCTACAAAACCAAATCCAGAACCCCCAGTTCGAGGTCTCAAAGGAAATTGACGAGTTAAAGGTTGCTTAGTAGTTTTGGGTGCCTCCGCTCCCCAAAGGTTGTTATTATTGATGTTTGTGGTGCTAGTTCGAGCATAACAGAGATTCTTAAAATTGGAGGAAAAAGAAACTTATCAACTTAAAAATAAAAATTTCTCCTACCCCGGCTCCACATTCATATCCTTCAGGGCATTTATCATTAACACAAGGGCCGATAACACTACTAAAAAAGCAAGTTTATAAAATCAAGAGAAAATGAAATATCAACCCAGCGCCAGCAGCACAACAAAAATTATTGGAATTACAAACATATCCGGTTGGACAGAGGCCGTGGATACAATTTCCTAAAATTCATTTTTCCAAAATTTAAATTCAAATAACCAAGCGATCTCCCGATAGGACATCGACAACAAAATTTTCGATGGTTGCAGAAAAAGCCTTGACCACAAAGGCCATTCATACAAGCAGCAACAGCTTCCTCACCATCACAAGCAGCTTAAGAAATTAAAGAGAATATTTTTTCAAAAATTTTAAAACTTTTCAAGTCAGGCTGTGGATGAATAATCATTGCAGGACGACAACAACAACGAACCATATTGACCATCTTAATCGTTTTTTTATTTAAAAAATTTTGATTTTATAATTTGAATTTATCAATTACTTGGGGCTGCATGCATTGAACAGACTGACAATTCATTGGTTGACAACCAAAACACTGGGGAGGACAAGGCTCCATCTGTTGATGATATGATGATGGCCACATTTGTTGTTGCTGTTGTTGAGGCCACCATTGACGTTTAACGCGCGAATGATTTTGTAAGTCAACAGAATTTATGAGTGAAGATGAGATATTAGTGAAAGAAGATGAAGGTACAAGAATAAGTGTAGATTGTACAAATGGCAATAAAGGAAGGAGATTGATAATAAAAACAATTATAAAGATGAAGAATAATGGAGGAAATATAGAAAAGGTTGTTGAAATTGAAGAAAATAGCCGGAAAAGGGAAGAGGAAGAGCTGTTGCGGGCCGTTTTTTCTGAAGAATTTAAATTAAAGATTAATTTAGAAATTAGGGAAGGGTTGAAAATTCAAGAAAAGAGCTATAGAAACTCATTACCAGGCACTTGATAGTGTCTTCGCCACAGGCACTTATTCCAACGGACGTTTTTTGAATGCTCAAACTGACAGCAGGAATTACAAGAATAGTCCTCAGCTTGGCAGTCTATCATTAAAAATTAATTTTGAGAGCTTTTCTTAAAATAATCTACCTCTAATTTGATTAGAATCATTAATTGTTGATGCCACAGGAGTCATCAAATGATCATCATTCTCTAACAGCATATTTGGAGTTCAAGTTAATAAGAAGATGAGTTTAAAAGAATTTTTGCTTCATAAGTGTTTGCTTTAGATAATATTCTTCAAAATTCATGGGACTAATTTGAGAGAGGAAATATATATAAATAGCAAATGAATCTTTTAAGAGAACAATGACCGGTCAAAATAACTCTCTCTAAGCACTTTTTGCTTTAAAAATTATCCTTTTGCTTTTCTTTCCGATTTGCGCGTTCGAGTGCCTGTCCAATGCCTTTGCCCTCCACTCTTATTTTTAGAAAAAGAGGGTTTCTTCATTCGAGCGCTTCTTCTGGCTATTATTGTTGGAAGGGAAGATAACCCTCTTCATAATTAAATATCTTCCTCATCCTTAAATCTTCTTCATAATTTTTTTCTTCATCTTCTTCTTCATTTTTGTTTGTTCTTCATCCTTTCAGCTTTATCTTCCTCTCCTCTCTTCCTCATCTGCCTGATATCAAAACTCTTCTCTTCAACTTCTTCCCCCTTACGCTTCTTCATTCTATCAAATACAACTTCCTGAATAATCTTCCATCCATTTTATATTTTTTCTTCTCCCTTCATATATTTTTTTAATTCTTCCTTTTTATTTGTTTTAATTTTCATTGCAAGCAATCGTCGGCCAAGAATCGGCTCAAGGCTAATACTTCCTTTCCTTTTCCCTTCTAAAATTTTTTTCTTCCAAGCACGTTTTCATTAGCTAAATTTACTTCATCTTTTTTCTTCAATTCATAAAAAATTCTGTTCCCTTCCATCATCGTTCAGTAATCTTTTTTAGAGTACTTTGTCGGCAAATAAATATATAATTTTAAGTGGTTGATAGTGATCGCGCAAACTGAAACTGACCCTTTTAAATATTTTTTACTACTTTCCTATTCCGATTTGGATTTAGATAAAAAAAGAAATTAGCCGGTTGGCCTTTTGAAGGGACGAAGACAAAGACGAGAATTGAGTAGCTCAACACATCAATTTTTTGATGATAATTTTTTAAGAAATTAAGGGGACATGTTCGAAATTTATTAAGGTGGATAATAAAAAATAGGCGTGTATTAGAGAGTAGAAAGAATAAAAAATTATTAAAAATATTTAATAAATTAAGAAAGGAAGATTTTAATTAAAAATTTTTTTTATTCATTTTGTTCAATTATTTGTTCATTATCTTGTTGAACAGGAATAAAATACTGCCCATTAGCCGCGTCATAAAAAACTTGGAGAGGTTGGAGATTATAGCTGGGGTTGATAACTAATTGTTGTTCTTGCTTTAAATTATTTGTTTTTAAAACAAAATAAAAAATAGAAAAAAAGTTGGTTAGTTTTTAAGAAAAATTAGAGAGAAAAAAAATAATAACTTGAAGCAAAACAAGTTGGAAAAAATAAAACTTGAAGCAAAACAAGTTAGAAAAATAAAGTTTAATAAAAATAAGAAAAAAAAAAGTTGCCCAGGTTTTAATAAAAATAAAAGGAACAAGTTGGTTAGATTTTAAGAAAAAAATAAAAGAAAAACATTAAAACTTGAAGCAAAACAAGTTGGCCAAGTTTAATAAAAATTAATAAAATTGTTTGCAACAAGTTTGAAACTTGTTTAAAAACAAGTTTTGATAAAAATAAGAGAAAAACATTTAAAAAACATTTAAAAAACATTTAAAAAATTGTTTAAAAAATTAAAAAGCAAAAAAATGTTTGATCAAACTTAAAAAGAAATAAAAATAACAAAAACATTCAAACTTGCATAAAAAACAAGTTGTTTATGTTTAAATAAAAATATAATTTTAAAAATAAACCCACCAGATACACCATTTGTTGATTTCCATCAGTTGCAGTTGCTTCCGCTTCTTTGGTGTTTGATGAATTATTATTGCTATTATTAGCGTTGTTATTGCTTCCCATTTGTTGTACAAGTGTTGCTGCTTGACTACTTTGCAATTTGTTGGCTTAAAAAAATTTTTTTTTAAATTTTTCTTAATTAAAATAAAAATTAAACCTTCTCTATATTTCCTCATAAAATCTTCCAAAGGCGTCACATATTCATCAAATCCCAAAGTACGAAAGGCAGTTAATATGTCTTCTCCAGAAATTGTTTTTCTTCTTTCCTATAAATTTTGAAGTTAAATTTTGAGAAAATTTTTTTTAATAAAGTTGGGTGTTTGTAAAGGAGAGCAGAACCGCTCTTTTCTTTTTGCGGACAATAAATCTCTTTTTGCGGACAAAAAATGTCTCCTAAAAAACTTTCCCCATGTTTTGTCTCCTAAATATTAAATCTTCCTCCTAAATTTCCCTTCAAAAGAGACGAATCCTCTCTTCTTTACAAGCGCCAAAAAAAGTCTTGCTTACAATTGAACATCGCTCACTTGCTTCAGAAGTAATAAACTTGAAAAGAAAAATTTAAATAAAAATAATAAAAAAAATACCAAAAGAAATTCAGTAATACATTCTTGAATACATTCCTTTGCTTCTTTAGACAATTTTCCTTCTGGTGGAATTACACGCTTCATCACTCTAGTTATATTTGCTGAAAATTGAGAGGTTTAGAATCATGAAGGAAGATTAGTTTTAAAAGATAGACTTTAAGTTCTTGGGCGTTTAAATCACAAACCTATAGGTAGAAAACGATCCTGTTCAAGAATAATACCACTATTTGATGAATTACTTGAAGAAGCTTGTTGTTGTTGTTGTTGCGTCACGTCAATAAATTCGTTAACCATACTTTCATCCATTTAAATGGTTCTAAAATAAAGTAAGAAATTATTATGGTTAAAAATTTTAGGTAGGATTTTAGAAAAAAAAAACCGAAATTGATTAAAAGACGGAAGTCAGCTTTGCGAAAAGAGTATGCAAAAAGAAGAGACAACGAGAGAGAAATAGCTTTTTGGCGTTTAGTACATTTTTGTGGCGCAAGCCGTTTAATCGCAGAACACTTAGTTTATCACTTTTTTACATTGTATTTTTTCTGGTTTTTTCGGTTTTTTTATTCGAAAAAACTTTCCGACCTCTAGCATTTAATTACTTAATCCATTTTAGAGGAAATAAGTCCACAAAGGAAGTATAGTTATAAAACCAGAAAAACATGTTTCGCGAATAAATGGCGCGTGACTATTTGGGGTGTATTGATTTTTGACTATAAAAGGGGAAAATTTTACTTTGAAGTTCATTTTTGCTTATTTTTGTTTTCTTTTTAATCAAATTTGATTTGAGGTGTTTTTTCAGCCATTATTGATTTTTTCCTTTACTCTATATTATTTGTTGACGTTATTGACTTCAAAATTATTTAATTACAAAATGTTTCGAATCTCTCAAGTTCCGCTGTTGGGTTTTAAACCATTCAAGTTTGTTTTTCTTTTCATTAATGTATATTATTGTTTTTAAAGATATGGAATTGGATCAATTAGGGAAGCTAAAAACAGGTTTGTTTCTTCATGTTGTTTATTTAGCATTCATTTCTTTTTTTAAGGAAATATCTGGTTGACGCGCGTGAAGAGGTTGCTTGCTTTGATCTGGGCTCTGCCATATCTCGTGTTGCTATCTTGGACAAAAATAACCATGCTAAGGTTTTTTTAAACTTTTATTTTTTAAATTTCAAAAATAGATTCTGTTTCGTTCTCTTCCTACTTCTGTAGCCTTCACAGAATATGGCAAGCGTTTAATTGGTGTTCATGCTCTTAATCAAGCTGGTCTTAATATTCAGAATACAATTTATGGCCTGCGATTGATTACTGATGCGGACAAAAGGTTGTTTTACTCTTTGTTTAGATTTGTAAGATTAATCAGATTTAGCTTCAACTTTCATACTAATTCGCCCTTAATTTTCAGTGAATGCTTCCCATTCAAAATCGTCAAGTCTTCAAATAATGATCCTTTGGTTGAGTCATATGGCAAGCGCTATTCTACTGCTCAACTTTACTCCTACATCATTGAGGAGATGAAGAAAATGTCTACAGATCTTTCAAATAAAGTTACCGGCGCTGTTGTTACTGTTCCTGCCTATTTCAATGAATCACAGCGACAATCAATACGCGATGCTTTTAAGCTGGCCAACCTGTATGTTATTGGTTTTATTGACGAGCCTGTTGCTACGGCTCTTGCATATGGATTGAATATTTCTGACAACAAAAGGTTTATATTTATTTTCCTTTCATTTTTCCTAACATTTCTTTTTATAGAATTGCTGTGTATAATTTGGAAGGTGGTACTTTCGACATTTCCATTTTGGAGATCAAAGACGGGAAGTTTGTTGTTAAATCTACAATTGCTGATTCTTTCCTCGGTGCCGAAAATTTTGACAACGCTCTCGTCTATTATCAATGTATGCGTGATCTTTCTGATGGCATTAATCTTCCTGCTGCTTGTCTTAATCGAACAGTTGAGTCATGCAACAAAGCAATGAGTAAAGCAGATTGCGAGCCTTCTGATATTGATCTGGTTCT
This sequence comes from Meloidogyne hapla, assembly GCA_000172435.1. NCBI lineage: Eukaryota > Metazoa > Nematoda > Chromadorea > Rhabditida > Meloidogynidae > Meloidogyne > Meloidogyne hapla. Next base: position 106,152 of record ABLG01000119.1, on the reverse strand, counting down.
GGTCACCGGAGGAATGGCTTTGTTGCCAGAGGTTTTTGTTTTAATCGATTTAAATTCCTTTAACTAAATTCTAAATAGGTTCAAGAATTGGTCTACAACATTTTCGAGAAACCTCCGTGCATTTCTGTTAATCCACTTGAAGCGATTTTAATGGGTGCTTGTGTCCGAGCAAATGAGCTTTGTGCTATTGTTAGTTTTTATATTTTCCTTAAAAATCTAGTTTATTGTTAGTTTGAAACTCTAAAAATTGGGCTGAAATTCCACATTTTTCTTTGAGCATTTTGGGAAAAATCTAGGGTTGATTTGTTTGCTCTATATTTTCAAGACATCTTAAAAAAAATTATTTTTAGTAATGTGAGAAAATTTGTTCTTTTAGTCTCCGTCTAAAAACTACGATCATCTTGAATGTTTTAAAACTGCCCGCAATCACTTGGAAGCTAATGACATCACAATGTGTTGCGCTTTGGTTTCTAATTACTTTAAAAACTTTTTAAAAATAATTTTATAGATTTGGCTCGGTGCTTCTTATGTGGTGCGGATGTTTTATGTGGGAATGGGAGTAAACATTGATAGTCACAAGGCACTCACCAATCTTTGCTACTTTGCTGCTTCCTTCCTTCGTGAAAATTATCGACTTGTCAAAACTCCATTTGATCTGGCCCAATCGTTTGTTTTTTCCAATCCTACATTTTGAACATTTTTTATAGCTGTCATGCACTTCACTACAGGCATGGAGCTGGGCTCAGCAAGGATATTATGGAACAATTCATTCTGGACGTCATGGATTTTGTCGAAGAATTTTCAAAAATCGACAAAAGGGTAGTCGAAGCAAAAATAAAACCTTATCTAGACGGGACAGCTGACACGAAGAAGAACGATTATTTGAAGGATGTCAGGTTCGCAGAGTATCCGGTTGGTGATTACATTGGAGCAACGAGGTATCATTTCACCTACTCAGCGTATTAAAGTATAAATATATTTTTGTTCAAATTTATTGTTATAATACATACATATAGACCTAAGATTTTTATTGTTATGATTCTCATATTATATAATTGTTATAATTTAATAAATTATGATCTCCTTTTTTTGTTGATTTTAATCGATTTATGCATTTCATATGCTTTACAATTACCTAAAAATATTTTCAATTTTATTTATCTTACTTGAATTTGAAACATTTTTGTTCAATATTTTCCATACTTGCATCCTTAACTCTTAACAATTTTTACTTCCTTAGACTTTTAAACTATTACTAGATGCTTCCATTCCCATATTCTCCGTTTGCTGCTGCTCAACACTTATTTGGATATAATGATCCTAAACATAAGGATGTTAAGAAGACTGAATTTGTTAAATTTATGGATATTTGTGAACATTTCTTTATCACACATCCAGCTTCTGGGCAAAAAGAAGGACACGAACATGAAAGGTTTTCTTAAAAGTTTTTGAAGGAGCTTTTCATTTAAATTATTTTTTAGAGTTATGCTGTTCCTTCCTTCTTCTCAAACACTCACAAAACAAATGGAAATAACTGGAATGGCTGAAGCTATTGTTAATTTTAGTTCAAGTCTACTTTTCAATCAGCCATCAGATAGTGAAGTTAAGTGCAATAAACAACAGTCAAAGAAGTCAATAAGTATAACTAGTGATGATGAATCTATTGACTTTCGATATGTAAGCTTTAGTTATTTTCTAAAACTTGGGGAATGTTTTTTTTGCCTGTCAAATAAGACCCCTCCCCCTTCCTCGGTTATTCAACCACCTTTTATAAATATCATATTCTTAATTCTAGATTAGTTCTTCAACATCAAAAGAAGTCGTTCTAGTTGTTGAGAATGCCTCGTTCTTTGTTGGTGTTTCGCTGAACAGGTTTTATCTATTTATAAATCTTTCTGTTGAGATCGTTAAATCATTCATATCAATCTTTGGAACATATTTTTGTCTAAAATCCTGAACTCTTCATCTATTTTCTCTTGAAATTTTATTATTAAACTCCTAATTATGGTTTGTTAAAGTTAAGGAAACTTTGCAAACAATTCGATTATTGTGTTCATTTACCAACCATCCGAGCATTATTAGAACGTGCCTACAACGCCTATAAACTCTTCTATGGCTCTTTTGGCGCTTTATTTAATGCTGATTTGGTGCATTTTAAAAGCATTTTGGATTCGTTCTTTTCGCCCTATTTACAATTACTTAGAGTTTGCAAGGTTCTGTTTGTTCTTTGATTTTTAAGAATTTTGTTTTTAGACTCCCTTGGTTGATTTATTCAGTGGAGTTGATTTTCTTCCATTGGGAAGTCTTAATTTTCTTGAAGTTCATTGTCTGGTGAGGTTTTTTAATTTAAAGTACCAAGATGACGAATTACATATCCCAAAAAATAAAATTTATTTTCAGATGACCAATTGCATGGAAGAATTCCCTCAAATAAAAAAGACCGTTTTTCTCTACCAGGAAAGGTTTCTAAGTTGTATAAAATCATTTCTAAAAAAATCTTTTTAGATTAATTCAATATTCGGTCGAGAAGCGCGATTTAATCCCTCTTTGGCATTTCTTAAGTCAGACAATAGTTCCTTCAGCAATGCAAGCAGAATTGACACCAGAGGGACTTGTAAACAATAAAAGGTTTTTTCGAACTACTGACACTTTAAATTAATTTAAAAAAATATTTTTAGTGCTGCCAACACTTCTAGTGATTCTTCTAACAAAACTGGCTTTTTTGTTGATTCTTCCATTATCAGGGATTATTTAGGCGAATTCTCTAGCCAACAATTTCCGAAAGTTTTCATTTTGGATGACGAAAATGATGAGAAATGTGTGGAATACTACTTGGTATTTCTTATGAATATTTTTTTCTAAATTTTTTCTAAATGTGTTTTAAACCCAAAATGACTAATTCCTAGAATTTTTAATGAAAAATCATTTTTTCTTTTCCCCAGGTTGCCTATCGTGTCTTAAACGCAACAGCATGTTTCTTTGTTCGTGATGATTCAACTCAAAATGATTTAATCAATAGCGAGTTCCTTGAAAACCTTTCCAACTTTATCGACACACAAATGTCTTCAATAGCCTCAACAATTGGAGACCAATTTTCTATTGAGATAACAGCTCGGCCTTCTACAAATTCTGACATTCCTTATCATTTTATCTACTTCAATCCAGACAGTCTTAGTTTTCGAAAAAGTTTTGCTGCGCCGATGGTTATTTCTGCTGAAAATGCAGTGTTGAATACTACTGTTCAGATTTTGCCTTCTAGCATGCATAGGTTTTCTTATTTTATTTTTAATTTTCTTGGGGATTGTGAATTTCGTAAGATTCTTTAGGTCGACAATTTACAAGCTAATCTTGTATGTTTACTAAACATACTCCAAAAATCGTAAAATTTGTAGTTTCCAATCAAGATTAAAAAATTTTAATCGATTGAAATTTCGTCAAATTTTTGACATTTTGACATGAACGAAAAAAATTTTTCTTTGAAATTCTTGAAGATTCTTATAGATTTATTGGGCCGAACACTTCGGCCCACCAAAAATCATAAAATAATCTTATTCCAATCAAGTTTAAAAAATTTCAAATCCTCCACGTCGTCCTGACATTTTTATTTTTAAAATTTTTTAGATTAGTCTACGAATCTTACGATAAATTTATTTCTGACTGTTCTTCAACATCATCTTTAATTTCTCAATTATACATTAAAGCAGATAATGATTGGTGGATTGTTTTCAAACGAATGGAACGCCGTTTTTTGGCATTATTTCTTCCTCAACAATATTCCGCCACTACAACAATTGCATATATACAAGAATGTGTTGATGGAATAATTCAATCAAGATTTCCAAATTTGTTTATTTCGTAGTGGTTTTTAAAGGTTTTATGATTGTTTGTTAGGTAGATACCTCCTTGGCTCTGTCGTTAATTTTTTAATTTTGTAGAATGTTTTTTAAATGTATTCGTTTTTAGAGCGAAATAAAATTTTAAGGAAAGAAATTTGGAAGCCGAAAAAGACGGGAACCGTCGGGGCCCTGCTTATCGCCCAGCCCTGCTATCCATCAATTAAAAAACACATTTATTACCTTACCTTTTGACAATTTTATTAAAAAAAATATTTGTCCTCTTACTAGCCTTCACTTCTACTTCATTTCGTTTTTATTATTTCTATAAATCATTGCCAATTTTTTAAATTAATTTTCACATTTCTCAATGGTCGTAGACCTTGACCTTATTTTTAGTTTAGAAAAATTCTTTCAGCCATTTTTAAACATTTATTGTACTTTCTACAATGTCAGATGATGAGGATTACATGTCTAGCACCTTTATGTCAAAGATTGATGACGTTAAACCAGGTTAGGAAAATCAACTAAAAATTTCTCAATTTGTTGGTTTTAGGTGTCAACTCTTCCAGAATAGCCCAACGCTCTTTAAAAATTCATGCAAATCGCCTCGCAGCAGAAGAAAGACAACGAGTTGAAAAACCAAAGAATAAGGAGCAGATGGAAAGGAATAGAAGAGAAGAGGGAATATCTCAGCCTATTGGAAGTGAAAGCAAAGGATTTAAATTGCTATCGTTAATGGGTATTTTTTAGATTATTTTTAATTTTAAGATTTTTTAGTCTTTTGTTTCAACTTATTTTTTTTTTAATTTTCAGGTTATAAACCTGGAATGAGTCTTGGAGTTAAACGAGAAGGTTATTAATTTTGGAATAAAATTAAAAATTAGTTTTTTAAAGGAAATCAATCTGAAGGAATAAAAGAACCCATACCAATTCAAGTAAAGGCAGATCGCAGCGGTGTGGGCCACGAGGAAGAGCAAAATGAAAAACAACGCCAAATTTGTGAAGCACATATGGACAGAATGAAGAAGAGGGCGAGAATGGAGGTTTGATTTTTTTGGGGAATATTTGGTTTATTTTAACAAGGAATTGGGTTATTTAATCAATAAGATGATTTTGAAACCAATTGTCGATTTCAGTTATCCGACACTGATGAACTCATCATATGAATTTATACCTATTGGACGATTCTTTCGGGTGACACTAATTTGGTGTCGTTTATAAGTGATTTACTTACCAACTATTTAATTTTTAATATTTTTTTTTTAATATTCTAGGAGTCTCTTGCTGTCGATTTCCGCAACAAAAAAAGAATGCACGCCATACAACGGCAAATAATCAGTGATATCCAACAGGCAAGAAGTGCTTGTCAACAAATGGATTTAAGGTCGATTTTTTGTTTTTTATGTTCTCTTTATTTTGTAGTGCCGGAAAAGAAGTTCCTGAACATTTTTGGTTTTGGCCAATTTATTCTTCTAAACTTCCAGAAGTAAGTGACGAAGAAGAAGATGACAATGAAAATCTTACTTATAACTACACCAATGGAAGAGTAGCACCTGTCGAAGTAGATTTCAATGCAATGGATGAAGATGAATTGGACAATAGGTTTTAATTATTTTTAGGAGAACTTTGGGGAATGTCGAATTTTTTTTAAAAATGAGAAGATCATCAGACTTCAGGGATTTTCAGCTTTCTTAATTTACCAAAAAAAATTCAGCTTAGCCCATATAATTGGCTATCTGAGGAGAGAACACTTTTACTGTGTTTGGTGTGGCTGTGCCTATTCAGATTCTGAGGATATTGAAAAGGCTTGTCCTGGTTCCACAAGAAGTGCTCATGATGAATAAATTTGTCACAAAGGATTTTTTTTACATTTTTATAATTTATATTTACACTGAGTGTTTTATAAATAAATTTTAAAAAATATTTTATTTTTTATTTAATTGGTTTTTATCTAATTTTACTTCTCTTTGTTTTAATTTTTATTAAAAAAATTTTTTCTATTTTATTTTCTCAAAAAGAAATTTAAAGATGCGTTCAAATAAACCTTCTGGCAATGATAAAAAGCGACAAGTCAAAGTATTATGCTCTGGTGATGTTAATGGAAATTTTAAACAATTGATAGCACGGGTTGCTTTGGTTAATCAAAAGGTTTATATTTTTTGTTTAAGGGAAGGTTTATTTGTTCAGGTGAACTTTAGGGGAGAGTTTTTGAATTTTATTTTAGTTAATCTAGTTTGTGTACCTATGATATGATAGGTAGTTTGTTGGTTTCAGTTCCTAGGTAATTACTGGGTTCGATTCCAGCAACTACCTTATTGCTGTTCGAAACTTGGAAAATTAATTTTTTCAATTGGATTTTTATTTTTAAATAATCCATAAAAATTTTTTTTTCTAGGCCGGCCCTTTCGATATTCTCTTCTGTGTTGGTGAATTCTTTGGTCCAAACGATGATGAGAACCAACAGGTATTAAATGGAGAAATTGATTTTCCTGTTCCAACTTACATCCTTGGCCCGTGCTGTCCTTCAACCTCTACATACTATCCAGCTGAAAGTGTTGAATTTTCTCAATCTCTTACTTACCTTGGAAAGAAAGGCACTTTAATGACAGCTAATGGATTGTTGATTGGGAATTTTTCGGGAATTGAAGCGCCGGCTATGTCTACACAGGTTTTTTGTTTATTATTCAACCATTTTTTCATTTTTGAAGACTTTACCCTTCCAATTCGATACTCGTTCAATTGACGATCTCCTAACTCCGTTAGCTGCAAATTCTGGTTTTCTTGGAGTTGACATTCTCCTAACATCTATTTGGCCTACCAATGTTTGGTTACACTCAACAAATCAACCATCAACAGAACCTTCAAATACTTCCAAACTTTTGGCTAGATTAGCCTCTGGATTGAGACCTCGTTATCATTTTGCTGGACAAGGAATTCATTATGAACGTTCGCCTTATAGGTTTTTTTAATTTTTAAAAAATTTAAGATTTTTTTCAAATTTTTAAAGAAATCATCGTGTCCTTTTGGAACCTGCCCAACACGTTTCTCGATTTATTGGACTTGCCCCAGTTAATAACACTAATAAACAAAAATGGCTGTATGCATTTACATGCACTCCAATGAGAGATTTGGCAAGAGATGAATTGGTAGCACAACCAGATAATTCAACAGAATTCCCTTATATGGAAATACTCAAGGTTTTATTTAAAAAAATATTTTGGTAAAATTTTTTTTTATTTCTTACAGGAATATCTACAAAACAAAGCAATAGAAGAAGAAAAACGTCGAAGAGAAGAAGGCAATTCTGTCCAATTCTTTTTTGACAATACAACAAATTATGAAAATGAAGAACTTCAAGAAGGTCAAGGAAGAAGAAAAGGAGGAAAAAGAAGAGGGGGAGAAAAGTTTAATGAAAAAAGGCCTAAAATTGACCCTTCAACTTGTTGGTTTTGTCTCTCAAATATTGACGCTGAAAAACATTTGATTGTTTCTGTTGGTACAAATTGTTATGCAGCAATGCCTAAAGGGCCGTTGGGGGAAAGACATTTGCTTGTTATGAGTATAGGTTTAATTTAAAAAAATTTTATAGTAAATGTTCTAATAAACGCCTTGCTCCAATAGAAGCCCATGTCCCAATTGTCGCAGCCCCATGCGACCTGTTAAAAAATTAGTTTATTAGTACATCTACGGTATTTTGAAAAAATAAAATTTTTTCAAATTTATCAGGACATATTCAATCTTTGGTTGTTGCACCACCCGAAGTTCGTGATGAAGTTAATAAATTCAAAGATGCTTATAGGTACTTAATTTTTAATATGTTTTTTTATTTATTTTTGTTTTTTTTTCAGTTTATTCTCCGATAGAAATAATGAAGTTGTTTGTGTTTTTGAACGAAACTACAAAACTGAGGTGGGTTTTTTTAAATTAACAGAAATAGAAACATTAAAAATCAATTAAATTAAGCCGGAATTTTATCTGAACATTAAATATAAACAACCATAATTTAAACATTGCGATAACTAAGTCTAAATCAGAATTTAATTTAAACATTGTGAAAAAATCAGAATTTTATTTGAACATGGAGTTTGATTAAAATTCCACTGAAAATTGAGTCAGAATTTATTTAAATATTTATAAAATTAAAACATTGATGAAAATACAAAACATTTTTTAATTAAACCAGAATTTTTATCTAAACTTTAATTTTTAAGCATATGCAAGTACAATTTGTACCTATCCCAAAATCAAAGGCAAAATCGTTGCGAAGTACATTTTTAAACGCTGCTCAATTAAAAAATATTGAATTTTGTATTTTGGGAGAAAATGAACAGGTTTAAAGAATTTATTTTCTTATTTTATTTTTATTAATTTAAAAAGATTTGGGATTTATTAAGCGAAGGATCTCCATATTTTTATGTTGAATTTCCTGATGGTACGAGAATGCTAAGTCGAACAATGGCTCATTTTCCGTTACAATTTGGAAGAGAAGTTGAATTTAAAAATTATTTTTTTTTTAAATTTTTTCTTCTTTTCAAGGTTCTCGCCTCAAAAGCTTTGTTAGACTGTGAAGATCATATAGATTGGCGTAATTGCTCTTTAGGAAAAGAAAAAGAAGTGGAGCTTGTAAATAAATTAAAAAATGGGTTTAAACCGTTTGATTTTACAAATGTTGAAAATTCTGATGAAGATGATTGAAGTTTTGTTAAATTATTACTTTTTTTTTAATTTTTTTATTTTGAAATTATTTTAACGGAAATTTTTTTATAAAATTAATTTACATTAAAAAGTATTATTTTTTTTTTAAATTTTTAAATTAAATTAAAATTATCTAAACAATAATATTAAAATTAATTTTATTTAGAAAATATTTTTTTAAATTCTCTACCAATGGCAAAAGAAGACGAGCCTAACGTCATCTTTATTGGCGGACCCATGGGAAGTGGAAAGAGCACAATCGGCAAACTCTTTGCATGGTTTCATGGGTATGAGTTTGTGGAAGGGGATGACTACCATTCTGATGAAATGAAACAAAAAATGGCTGCTGGAATTCCTTTGACTGGTTTTTTATAAATTTTTGAAATTAAAAAATAAATTTTTAGACGAAGATCGACGCCCATGGCTGATGGCCTTAGCCGCGCTTTGGCAGAATAATAAGGGAAAGAGGATGGTTATTAGCTGTTCAGCTCTTAAAAAGTCTTATCGGTTTGATTTTTAATATTTAAAAAAATATTTTAATTTTTAGTGATATACTTTTGGTCAGCAACGAAGAGGCAACAAAACACAAAGTCAAAATTGTCTTGCTGAAAGTTGATGAAGACAAATTGCGTGATCGTCTAGTTGGCAGAGCGAAGAAGGACCCCAAACATTTTGCATCTACAAGCTTACTTCAGTCACAGTTGGAGGCATTTGAGGTATTTTTATTTTATTAAATGCTAATGGGTCGTTGTTATTTGACCTATTGTTGTCTTAACGTTCCCAAGTTGCCTGTGGATGAACTTAATGTGTACGTTGTAGATGGCAACAACACATGTTTAAAAGTTGCCACAGACATTAAGAATTTAATAAAAATAACAACAAATAAAATTGAAAAACAAAGTAAACAAAAATAAATTTATTTATTCAAAAAGAATACTAAAAATTAGATTAAATAAATATATTCTAGAGATTTATAAAGGGATAGGGCAGTTCCAAAATTAATCTCTTCTTTTTGATTTTTTATTTTGTTAATTTTCAAAAAAATTCTCTTTAAACCTTGACATGGAACCCCGCCCTGGAGGAAATATAATTTAAAAATAAATTCAAAAAAGAACAAAACTACAAATAAAGCCATTAAATACTCTTTAAAATTTAAATCTATACATTTTTAAATATTTAAAAAAACCTAGAAAAATAATTTATTTTTCCTTCTTCTCTCCATCAGGTCCCCCAACACCAAAAATAGGAACCTTCCAAGTTTTGGGTGGATAAATAACATATAGGGCTAATGTTGTTATATTTAATGCTAAACCTGCTGCATTTGCTATCTTAAAAAATTAAAAAAAAATTTGGGATTTTAATTTAAAAAATAATTTAAAAAACTAATAAATAATCCAACAAATTAATTAAAATTAAATAACCAAAAATTTTAATTTTCTGAATTTAATTAAAAATAATAATTATAAAAAATTAATAAATTATCCAAAAATAAATTAAAAATAGATTTAACTCGAAAAATAGAATTTTTTGAAATTTTTTGAGTTCTGAAAATTTTTTTAAATTTTCAGAACTCAAAAAAAATTCTAATTAAAGAAATAATTTTCCAAAAATAAAAATAAAATTTTTTTAATTAAAAAATAACCATCATATAAGGATTTCCTACAATAAAACCAAAAATTGTCCATTGTAAAGTTAAAGCAAAAAATCCAAATTGAATTTGAGCAGGGATATATTCTGTTGTTTTTAATTGAATTGCCCTTCTCTGGAAAATAATTTTTATTTGAAAAAAAAAATTTTTTTTAACAAACCAAGTCATAAACTCCCCCAGCCATTGACGCTATTTGTGTGAAGGCAGCAATTGCACCTCAAAAATTAAAAATAAATTTTAATAAAAATAAAAAATAAACCCATTAAATCAGCCTGTTTATCTTCTGGGCTTGCATTTACATATTGAAAAATAAAAGCAACCATTAAACCAACGGCGGATAATTGGCCATAAAGAAATTTCTTAAATTAATAATTTTTAAAAAATTTAACAGAAAAAAAATTAAATTAAAAAAAAAATAAAATGTTTCCTAAAAATAATAAAAAATATCTAAAGGCAGAAAAAATAAAATAAAGACTAGAAATAAATTTTTTTTAATTTATTAAAAATCGAAAAATTAATTTTAATTAAAAAAGCGAATATAATTAATTTTTAAAATTAAAAAAAACAATTTTAATACTGAAAAATAATTTTTAAGACCAAAAAAAACAATTTATTAATTAAAAATTTTAATTTAAAAAATAATTTTAAAAAAATAAAAAAATAAAAAACCCTTTTCGGCTGATAAAACCAAAATGCAGCAATGTAAAAAGAAAAGAATAATAAATTAACACCATTAATAAACAGATTAGTCTTGTCTTGAGTAATAATTCCATGTTTAAACCAACAACACATCATTAATAAAGGAAGTACATAACTGAGAGAAGAAAAGCCTTCTGCTGTCCCTCTTTTGTGCCAATCCATTACTACAAATCTTAAAAAAATTGAAAAATTAATTTTTTGAAATTTTTAATTTTTTTTTGAAATTTTTTTTAAATTAAAAAACTTACAACGGCAAAAAAGTAAAGCAAATGGAAAAAAAAGTCAGCCAAATAGTAAATAAATCTAAAGGCTCCATAATTTTAATCAAAATTTCTTCTAAATATAAGCAATAATTAAATTAAGACATTTTGGGGATTTAAAGCTTATTTCTACATTTTTTTTTAATTTTTGAAAATTTTAAAAATTTCTTAAAAATTTTCTCCCTACTCTCCTAGTTTTACACACTATTTTCATTAAAATTATATTTGGGATTAAATGTCATTTAAAAATAACAAAACGAAATAAAAAGGGACAGTAGAGTATAAGCGAATTCGTTGCATTTTTAAAGCAATTTGTTTGTTATTTTCGTCATTTTTTGTATTTTTATTTTTAGTTTGATAGAATTTTTGGGTAATTTTAATTTTAAGGGCTCTTTCTTCACTTTTCATTTATTGTATGTAAAATACAATAAATGAAAAAAATAATTTCAATTTTAAATTAGATAAGCAAATAAACAACAAAATAATTTTTTGGGAGAAAACAGATTTATAATTTGATTTTTTTAATTTTTGGGCACAAAAAAAGGAAAGTTTCTTTTAGAAAAATGAGTGATTTTCAATTTGTGTTTTAAAAGAATAATTTTGATTTTTTGTCAAATTTAATTGATAGAGAGTTAAAAAAGAAGAAAGAAAAAATTTTCTGATTGGAGGTAGACAAAATTGAGTGAAATTAAATTTTTGTTTTGTGTTTGCCTTTATAAATCTAAAAAATTTTCTCAAAACATTTGTTGTTTGTATAATTGATAAAAGAATAAGTGATGTGAGAAATAAGTTAAAAAAAGAAGAAAAAGGAAGAAAATTGATGGGGAGGTTAATAAAAGGAGGGAACTTGAAAAGGAGGGGGAAAGGGAGGGACTTTGTATTTTTTGTGATAAGAAAATGTGGAAAAAAGTAGAAAAAAAGGGATTTTATAGGTTGTGAATATTATTAAGAGAGATAAAGGAAGAATTTAAAAACAAAAATAGGAAGGGGAATTTTGAAAAAGGGGAAAGGGAAATTTTTTGAGATAAAAAATTTTTTTAAGCGGGGGATATGAGACTCAAAAGTCTTGCCGATTTGGTAAGAAATAGTGTGTAATAATGAGAGACAGCTAGAGAAAAAGAGAAGGGGGAAATTTTATTTTTGTTTTATTTGTTTGTTTTTTTAAATTTCTAGCAGAGTTTATTAATTTCTTTTAATCATTTTTCTTATTCTTATTCGTTTTTAATTTTTAGCTTAACAAAATAAAATAAAAATGCAACAATCTTCACTTAATCTTTTCTTTTCTTCTCCACGTGCTTCAACAATTTCTTCTAATACTTTTAATGAAAATAAATTGAGACGAGCAAAATCAACTCCTAGAAGGACCAGAAGGATTTCTTCAATGCTTAAATGTATAGAAAATGGAAAACAAACAATTCTTGATGTTGGGCAAAAAGGAATTGGGATGGAACATTGTGTTAAGGTTTTTGGTTTTGGGATGATTTGTCACCTCCGAGTGTTTCTGATTTTTACTTTGAATGTTCACCTGAATTTTGTCTATTCTTTCTTGGGTTTTTGGGTTGATAAGTGTCAATAGAGTGGGATTAACCACAGAGAATTGTCAATATGAGGAGGTGACATTTGGTCCCATATAATTTAACTTTTTTTGAAGAATTCTTTTTGTAGTGCGGAATGGTCTACAGCTTGGAAACTCCTTCAGATGTCAAACAACATGAACGCTTTCATAATCGATTTACTGAAACTGCAAACTTCAGGGTTTCTCAAACTCAAATTGAGCATTGGAAGAGGTTTTTTTAGTTTTCGATTTTTATTTAAATTTTAATTTATAGTTCGCTTCAATATGAAAACGTTGAGTCACCACTTCCGGGTATCTTGTTTGGTTTACGTTTGTCTTCCACTGCTACTCTTAAAAGAAAACTGGAGACGATAATAACTGTGAGTTTTCTGTTTTCATTAGAAGTATGGAGGTTATTTTTAAATTCAATATCATCATTTTTTTCTAACATTTGTTGTTGAGCGTCTATTGTCGAGTGGTTAGTGTGTCCGGCTCTGGTGGACATGGGTCGTGGGTTCGATTCCTATTGCTGGTTTTAGCTTTTTCCTTTGTTCTACTTGTATTTTTAAATTCACTACTTGCTAAATTTCAATGAAAAATTCTAAAAATATTTTTTTTAGAATTTTGTGAACGAAGAAATTGGTTATGCAGCAGATTTGCCAGTTTGGGATGCACGAGGGAAGCGAAAAGCATTTGTTTTTGTAAGCAATTCAAAGCCGCCATTTATTGGAGGAGTGTTGCTCGTTGATCCTGTTATTGAAGTTATTCTAATGCCTGAAGGAAAGGTTTATTTTTAACTTTTTAAGAATTTATTCAAATTTTCTCAATTTAAGCATTTTAAAGCGCCCAAAATTGGCTCATTCCTCGGCGTTGACAGAATTTGGGTTCATTCACATTTAAGAAGGAAAGGACTGGCCACATTCCTTTTGGACTCTGCTAGACGCTTATTATCTCCAAAAGATGGCACATTACTAACAAAAACAAGAGTTGCTTTTGGCGATCCAAACGATTTGTGTGTTAAATTGGCTATTAATTATGTTCAAGGAAACAAAGGTTTTTTTTTATTTTTCTCCATCCGAGATTTTTTTTTATTAATTTCAAAATGGGGAATTACACCATTGGGATCTCCTGTCACTTAAAATATGATTAAAGATTTTTAAAAAAAAAGTTTGCTAGAATAGCTCTCCTAAAATTGGCTCATTCCTTGGCACGATAAAATTTTTTCCCCTAAATTCCCAGGTCCTCTCCTCAAAGGCTGATCCTCTCCTCAAAGGAGGAAAACAATTTTAAAATTGTTTTTGAATTATTTTTTTAATTTTTCTCTTTTTTATAGACAAAAATTCTCCTTCTGCTACTTCAAAACAACATAATCATTATATTACTTATTCACATACTTGCCCAATTAATGATAGAGTTGATTTGCTGGCTGCTAAACTTACTGCTTAAATTTATTTTTTTTCTTTTAAATTTATTGTTATTTTAAAATAAAAACTGCCAATTATTTAATTTTTATTTTTCTTTAATTTTGTGTTTTCAGTGTTTTTAGCACTTAAAAATATTTTTTGATTATTTTTTTAAAATTCATTTCTTAATTTAATTTTTTAGATTTTATTTTTGTAATTAAAGAATTAATTATTTTTGCTTCAACAACAACAACATCACCTTAATTAAATTCAATAAACAAATTCAAAAAATAAATGTCACTTCAAAGCCCAACTTCACTTACACCAACAACAATGTCTTCATCAACTTGTTCAAATTTTACAATTAACAGGTGGCTTTGTTTTTTAAAATATTTGAGAATTTTTTAAGATTTTTTTTTAATTTTTCGGGAATTCTTTAAGAATTTAATTATCTTTTTATTATAAAAATATACAGGAATATAATCACAATTTTTAAGTTTAACTTCAGCTCTTTAATTTTTTTTTAATTTTTATTTTTTTTTATTCACCGTCCAGTTACTGACGTTTGTTTTTGATTTGTCTAAAAATTATTTTTTACATATTTTAATCTTTTTTACATATTTTTTGCCTAGATTTTTTTCTAATATTTTTAAAATTTTTTTTTTGCCTTATCAACAACTTATTTTTTCAAATTTTTTCTTCTTTCGTATTTTCCTATTATTTTAACATTTAATTAATTCTCTTTCTTCCCTTCCCTGGAAGAAACTAACAATAAACTTATTTTTTCTGCTTTGCTACAGAAGACGTGGAGTCGAAAAACATGAAATCACCCAAACAATTTTTTCCCTTCCAATTTGGATGTATTTTTTAAATTTTAAACCTTTTTATTAAATGGACTAGCAAAAGGATTAGCCGCCAATTTATTTTCTTCTTGACTTGCAGTTAATGAAGTTTTTGAATATTTTCTTTTATTTTCTTCAATTTGTTGATTTTGATTTTTTGTTGGTATTTCTTCTATTTTATTTACTTTCTTTTTCTTTGCAACACGTTGTTCAATATAAGTTAGTAAATAAGTACTTCCCTGTTAAATTTTTTTTAATTTTAAAAATATTTTGGGGATGTTTTTTCATCATTTAGGACATTTTTTATTAAAATAAAGCCAGCGGGGAATATATATTTTTGCATATAATTCTTTAATGTAAGGCAAGTTTTTTTAATTTTTTAAAAATATTTTTTTTGGAAATTTAATTTTTGAGGGATTTTTTTGCGTCTTGTTTTTTTATTTTATTTTTTTGGGATGTTGGAATTTTTTGGGATATTTTTCTTTCATTTAGGATCATTTTTTACTAATTTAAATTTAAAGGGGAGTATACATTTATTTTTTTTCATTATTATAAGGCCAGTAAGTCCCGTCTAATCTTTTGCTATTTATGGATTCCGCATCTTTCGAGATTTTTTTAACTTTTTTCTAGATTTTTCACTCTTATAATTCTTTCAATTTTATTTTTTAAAAATTAATCTTTTTACTTGTATTAAACTCAATATAGACAATCCCAACCACATTCCTATACTTCCACCAAGTGCTGCAATAAATGTTGTAACAGACCAAACCCAATCTTGTTCCATTGTTAAATATTCAAATGAATCCCATTTTAATACGACTGTTGTTAAATCTTTAAAAAGAATTTTTTAAAGTTTTCTAGAATTTTTTAAAATATTTTTAAGCTAACCAGGTCTCATACTTTTCCCTTTTCTTTCATGATCAATATTGTAACGAATTTGGTCGCAACTTCTAAAACACTTTTTGGTGCAGTCCTCATCACTATAGTTACGTCCTTGTACTCTTTAATTAATTTTTTCTATTTTTTAAAATTTTTTTGGAATTTTTAGGGATTTTTTTGATATTTTACTTGTTTTTTAATTAAAAAATTAATTAAAAATTCTAAAAAATTTTTTTTCAACTTACTCAACTTTACACTTGTCATAATCACATAATGGCCATTCTTTTAATTCTTTTTCTTCTTTATCTCCCCCAATTAAATAACTTAGAGTTGGAGCTGTACATTGACACAAATTGCGAATAAATTCAAGACGACAACGTAAATGACAGTCCCATTCTGTGTCAGCCTTTAATTTAATTTAAAAAATGTTTTTTTTTATTTTTTACATTATCATCTTCCAAATCAGCACAAGCTGTCCCTTCCTCTTTATTAGGTAACATTTTATATCGTGCTTTAACGTCAACAGTTGTTTCGTGCATCATACCAAGGCATAACTTTATTTTTTTAAATTATTTTTTTTAAATTTATTTAAATTACTTCATCAGTAAATCCATCTTTTGTAATTCCTTTACTTCCCATAAATCGACTACTTGAACTTGGACGTCCGTGAAAATCAGCTTTTAAAGAAATTTTTTTTATTTTTATAAATTTTTTGTGTTTACTAACCAGTCATGCAATCAATTTGTTCTCCATCCAAATTTTCAGAATTGTGTGATAAAGACATTACAAAAAATTGGCCCTAGGATTTTTATTTTGTCTCCTCTTAATTTTAATTAAAATTGTTTACCTGGTCATCGATAGTTTTATAATTAGCTTCATCAAATGTTGGTTGAAAACTAAAAAATGTTCATTTTAATTTTTGTTTTTTTTTTAATTTTTATTAATTTTTTTGTTTGATTTTTATTTTCCTTATTCCATTTTTAATGTTTTGAGGGATGTTTTGAATATTTTTAGATTTTTTTTTATGGTGTTTTATCACTGTTTTTTGATATTTTGATGGGGTTTTTATTCAATTTTGAAATTTTTTTTGACTGTTTTAATTTTTTCTTTTTTGTTTCACACAATACCAAAGCTGGACTTGTGACAGCCAAGTAATTTTTAATTGTGTGCTGATTACTTCGTCTTCATCATAAGTTGTTCTTTGAAACCTTTGGAGTGAACGACGCTTAAATTTATTATTTTTTTATATTTTTACAATTTTTTCTATAAACTTACCAATGTTTCCTTTCCAACTTTTTGTACAAACTCTTCAAAACTAACATCTCTTTTTTGTATTTCCACCAACCAAAACTAAAAAAATTTTTTTTTAATTTTTAGAAATTATTTTTTTTATGATTAATTTGCCTTTGACAATTTTCTAATTTCTTCAAGCCTTGTCTGTGTATTATATTTTTCAATAGAAGCAACAGTTCCATGGGCAGTTGTTTCTCTTTCCATACTTGTTAGTGTTGATATCTTTTTTTTTTATTTTTTTTAAATTTAATTTTTTAAAAGTTTTTTTTTAAATTTTTTTTACCAAATTGTATGTCTCAATAACAATTCTATAATCCCATTGTTTTGATAGAAAATCTTCTTTTTTGGTCATATTTGATAATTGATTAGCTATTGTTTTGTCCCATACTTGTTTATTTTCTGTGTTGTTTAGCCTGAGGATTTTTTAAATTTTATTTTTTAAATTTTTTTTTTACTTAAAATGACTCCACGCCTGTTCTCTGCTCATACAAAATGTTATATTTGGCATTTTCATTGTTTCATTAAAACGAACTAAAAAAATTTTAGAAAAGAGATTTTTTATTTTCTAAATTTTTTTAAATTTTTATTTCTGCCATTTTTTAATTTTTCATATTTTTAATTTTTCATATTTTTAATTTTTCTCTTCACTTACCACTCATATCTGATTTTTTGGGATGTTTGCAATATTCGGTTACCTATAAAATTTATTTTATTTTTATTTTTTTAATTCAATAAACTAACCAAATTAACGATATCTTTAATTGTAAGACTTGCCAAAAAAGCAACAATAATCCAAAAAGCCCATTCTTTTATTGGTTTTCCCAAAATTAAAGTTTCTTTTTTGGTTTCTTGATTTTCTTTTGAGTTGTTCTTTTCCATGCTTGAAAATAATTTTTTTTTTTAATTTTTAAAAATAAGGAAAAATATTTTTTTTTATTATTTTATTATTTTTAGAATTACTCAAAAATACACTAAAATTAATTTTTAAATCGAAAAAGGAATTTTTATTTTAACAATTTTTTAATTTTAATTATTTTAATTTTATCTATTTTATTTTCTCCTCCCACTCATTTTTATTTTTTTTAAAATTTTTTTTTTAATTTTTACCTTGATTTTCTCGACCAACACTTTACTAAACTTGAATTTCTCCTTTCACTTTCTTCATTTAAATTAGCCCCATTTTTTCTCCGTTTCCTACAATTTGGGCAAAATCGACGCCAAATTGTGGTTGACAAAATCCCTCTTGAAGAATCTGATTTTTTAGGTAATTGGTTTTTTGTTACCTAAAATAAGGTTAAAAAATAATTATGAGTTGGTGTTAATTGTTTTCAATTGGGGTATTTTTAATTTGGCTAATTTTTAAAAGTTATTTTTGTGAATTTTTAAAATATTTTTTTATTTCGGGGCTAACTGAGGGCTTTAAATAAAAAAACTATTTTTTAAATTTATTTTTCAAGTTTGTGATTATTATTTATTTGTTTACTTATTTTTTACTTGATTCTAAGTTTGCGGTTTTAATTTATTTTCCAAGTTTATTTTATTTTCAAGAATGTCTTTAACTTAACTCTTAAGTTTGTGAAATTTATTTTCTATTTTATTTTTATTTATAAGTTTGCGTTTTTTTATTTCCATGTTTATTTTTATTTATTTAATTTTCAAATTTTTATTTATTTTCAAGTTTATTTAATTATTTGGCACTAACCAACATTTTATTTTTGTTGTATTTTCCTTTCTTTTCGTCATTATTTTTTATCAGATTTATTCTTTTTTCATTTTTTAATTTTTCTTTAATTAGCTCCACTTTATCAAAACTTTCTACATTTTGTTGTGAATAATTAAAAGTTGAATTTTGTTGAGAATTAAAAAAACTTTGTTCAAAAGTCGATGCATCACTTTGTTGATTATTTAAATTTTTGTTTTTTAAATTAAACGAGATCCATTGTAGACGGCGTTGTCGATGAGGAGAATAATTGTTAGGGGAAATATTAGTAATATTATTGCTAGTTGTTGGTATAAAGTCGTCCATTTTTCGAAGAATCAGGGAATGAGATTTTGATTTTTCTTAAGATCTTTATTTAATTTTGAAGACTTTATTTTTTAATTTCTTTGGGTGGATTAGAACAAAAAATGAAAATGTCTATCTTTTAAATATGGCAATTTCAAAATAAATTTTTTTCTAAGGTAAAGGCAACACCTGTGTTTACTTCTCTGAACTTATTGATATAAAAATATAAATCTTAAAATAGATGCTTTCGTAATTTCTGTTGCCGATTTTGTAAAGTCAAATGAATGTTCTTTCATTAATTTAAGTGGGTGGTAGTGATTTACCACTTTTTGTTATTTATAAAGATTGTTATTTCTGCAAATCTTTTTAAATGTCCGCAAAATTAAAGTTTTTTCTCTTATTTCTTATTTACAATATATTTTTTTATTTGATAATCAAGCTTGCGATTTCAAGTTTTGCCTGATTTTTAAGTTTGTAGTTGAGGTTTATTTTTTTCATTTGATAATTAAGTTTGCTAATTTAAGTTTATTTTTACTTTGACTTAAGTTTTTACTTTTCATGTTTATTTATTTTTTATTAAATAATCAAGTTTGCGATTTCAAGTTTTGCTTTTATGTTTTCTGCTTCTAATATTTTGTCTGCTTCTCTTGTTTATTTTATCCGCAACTTCGCACATAAATCCCCCTCCATTTCACCTTTTTTTCTATTTTCTAAAAAGTTTTCTCTCCACATATGTTTACCTTTTTTTAACTCAAAAATCTTCCAGTTCTTCCTCGTTTTTTCTCTAAAAACATTTTTTTACTTTTTCCCTTCTTCAGCTCATCGAAACACCCTCACTAACATTTTTAACACCTGACTCAACAATTTTCTTTTTATTTTTTTTATCCGCAAAAATATTTTTTGTCTGCAAATTTTGAATTTTATATTTTTTTCTTAATTATTTTATTTTTTTTTATTTTTCAGCTATACCCAAAACTTAGCAGCCGTTCTCTCCGATCCTAAAAGAACACGTTCTGAAGTTTCTGCTTTCTTTACTCGTCATTGGGGAGAACAATTTGTGCCTAGAAAAAATATTCCACCAGCACAAACAATTCCTTTAATTACTTTGGAACATTTTCGACAATATTTGGCAACTACTGCAAAGAAACATAAACAATATTTGAAGGCAAGAAGAGCGCTTAGACAAAAACAACAACAAAATGGGGAAGAACGTATTTCGAGGGATGAAGTTTCTGATGTATTTCTTTGAATTTTTGTATTTTTAAAAATTTTATTTTTTAGATTTTCTTCTCCCCAACATTTTCTCGACGTACACAACACACTTTTGAGGCTGTTTTTCTTGAACCTAAACATGGAGAGACTGATAATCTTCTATCTCCAATAGAAAGACGAAAAGAAGCAATAAGACAACAACAAAATCAAAATCCGTTCATTGAAAGACATGAAAGTTGTGGATCACTTTACTCAATTCAAAGTGCACAACAACAGGTTTTTATTAGATTTTTTAAGTTTTGATTTTTTTGAATTTTTTAACTTTTTTATTTTTAAGTAAGGGACATTCCTGAATTTATTTTAGGGTTTTGAGGATTTGGAGAGATGGTCCTGAATTTTTATTTTGTTAATTTTCCGTTTAACCAAGGGATTTAACTAGGAATTGGAGAGAAGAGAATACTCGTCAGGTTCTCCTATATTTGTAATTTTTTTATGAATAAACCATTCGTTAGTTGTTAACTACTTAGCAAATAAAATGACTCGTTTCTCTTCAAAATTCCAAATTTTTATGTTTTAAAATTAAATTTATTTTTCTAGCAATCATTATCAATAGAAGCAAGTAATGGCCGATTTTTCCGTGCTTGTTCTCGTTTACAGCAAAGATTGGAATATTATGATGATGCAATAAGTACTCTATTAAATCAACAATTGGAAAATAGAAGTGAACAGTTTTGGAAGAGTGTGCATTCTTATGAAGCTTTACATGATGATTTGGAGGAGTCTATTGAACGAATTAAGATTGCTAGGTTTGTGGATTTTTTATAAATTTCTTTTTAAAAACATGGAAAATGCATGGGATCAAGGTCCATACATTTTTCGAGCTTTCTAGTTTCTTCATCGACTTCAGGCCTTCGATAAACTAGAAAATTATAGTCCAGGCCCTGGATTTTTAGAATTTCCGTTCTCTATTAGTTGAACAAACATTAACTTAACAGCTCTACCAAAAGGATAATTTTACCCTTTTGGACATTTTTAAAGTCTGACGTTTTGTAAAATATACATTTTTCGATTTTTTTTTGAGTTCAAATATTCCCCGTTTTTATTTTTCCATTTTGTTTTTATTTATTTTTAGACAAAAACTTTCCAAAGCCAAATCAGAATTGTGTCAACGTTCTCAAAATTTACTTCAACTTTATTATGCTAAAATTAATAGACAACGATTATTTGATAAATTACAGGTTTCTTTTAAATTATTAAATATTAAAATAAATGTTAAAGGAAATTGCTTGCCTTCGAGATGCCCAAACCACAGTCCAAATGCTTCTAAATCAAGATGATGTTCCTAGAGCACTTGAATGTATACAAACTGCTATGGTTTTTATTTAATTTTAAAAATACCTTTTAATGTTTTTTAGGAAGTTTTAAGTGCTGATTTGAGGACAGTCAATTGTTTTCGTCATTTGGGCTCACAATTAGAAGAAACTAAAAAAATGATTGGCAAAATGTTGCTAGAAGAATTTGAACAAGTTATCCAAAGAGAATTTGCTTGGCCTATAGAAGAACAACGAAAAAAGCAATTTTTTGATGAAGAGGAGGAGGAAGAGGTTAGTTTAAGTTTTAATCTTATTTTCCAGTGTTTTGGATTTTTAAAAAATTCGAAAGTTGACTTTGTTTGTCCATCTAAAATTTTTCGGAGTTTACCTCTATTTTCCTTTTTTAACTGTTAATATGAGTGCTTGTGGTCTAGTGGTTTGTGACTCTGCCTACCGGTGTTTTAGTTGAAGGTTCGAATCCTTCTTGTGTTTATTATTATCATCTTTCTTTTTTTTCAGTTTATTTTTCTTTAAAAATTTTTTTTATCATTTTTTTAATTTTTAAATTTTTTTTTTCAAACCTTTCTTTTTAATTTAACTCTTTATAAATTCTTCAATAATTTATTTTTAGATGTCAACTCTCCATCCAATTGTTTTTTCTTTGGTTCGTTGCCATGAATTTCGTTTTTTGGCTATTTTACGTGAAGAAATAAATGCTACAGTTAAAAATTCTACAAAACAGGTTTAATAAATTATTTAAAATTTGAAATTTAGAAAATTTTAATTTTTAGATTGTAAAAGCTCAAATTCTCACTCATTTGGATGCCGATACAATAGGCTATAATCCAGCTACTTTATCTGAACATATTTATAAATTGAGTGGTTCACAATGGGATTCAACACTTTTGGCTGTTGTTAATTGTTTAATTATTTTGTGTAATAAAATAAAGGTTTTTTTTTTAATTTTTTTTAAATTTTTTGAAAATTTTCTTTTTTAAAGTCAATCCAACAATTAATAATTAAATGTGCTGACCAAACATCTTTAGAAGAATCTGAACAATTACAAAAACAACAAAAAAGTAGAAGTGATTCTATTAATAAATCAGCACAAACTTCGGGTACTTCAACACCTTCACTTACACATTCGTCTTTTGGTTCTTCTGTTCCGCTTGCAGCGTCCTTAGGTTTTTCACTTTTATGATTTATTTAATAAAGTTAAGGGGATGGGATTAAAAAGAGGATTACTGACTCTTGGTAATAGGTTTAGCGCATAAAATTTTTTTTGTTCTAAGTTAGCCTTAATAAGGGATCAGATTTAGTTTTCTGTACCTTCTTTATTTTTTTTTGGTTAACCATGTTTCTAAGCTAGCCCTGAATTTTATTTTAAAACAATCAGAAAGCTTCCAGCCCTCATCAATTTATGATTTCATTTATAATTTATCTTCAATTTTAATTTAAAAATTATATTTTTTAGACAAATCAACAACAAACCCACCACTACTTCCTGGAACGCCTGGAGCTCTTCTATCATTACCTTGCCATAATGTAAATCAATTACGTGCTGCTTCAATTCAATTAATCGGACATGTTATTTATTTATGTGAAGAGAGGATTTCAAAAAGAATACAATCTAGATTTAAAGTAAATTAATTTTTTTTCCTTAATTTTTTAAAAAATTTTAAAAGGATAATGTATTAGAAAAATGTTATCCTTTAGAATTTCACAAAACCTGTGAAATTATTGAAGAATTTAAACAAAAATGTAAATTAATGGATGAAAATGGACAACAACAATCACGCTCTCCTTGTCAAACAAATATTCAACAAATTGTAAAAACTTTAGATTTTAATTAATTAAAAATTTATTTTGATTTTTTTAGACTAACAAATTCCTTTCAAAATTTACTGAAGCAAGGCAACGCGAATTGAGGTAAGAAAACTTTAATTAATAAGCTTTTGGTTAAACAAACTTGAAGCAAGTTTACAAACTTAAAAAAAGTCAATTTATAATATATTTATTTAAATAAACTTGTTTCAAGTTTACAAACTTGAGGAATTAAATTCAGAACCGATTTAGGTTTACAAGCTTGAATAAATAAACTTGACTTGTTTCAAGTTTGTAAACTTAAAAAAGATTTATTTAAATGAAACTTTTTTTAATAAACTTGAAACATCTTTATTTTATTTTATTTTTATAGTTCAACAATCGATGCAGAACCATGGAAAGCAGCAAATATAACTTCTAATATTCAACAAATTGTTGATCGTTTTGCTCGAGATGGATTACTTACGACTGTTATAAATAATGAAACAACTGATGAAGACAAAGAAGAACACAAAGAAAGCTTAAATTTAAAAGAAGAAAATTTCATTGTTATTGGGTAAGTTTTGCTTCATTTTTTTTAAAAAAATTTTTGCTTCAACTTTTGAATTTTTGCTTCAGATTTTTATTTTAAAATTTAACTTTTTTGCTTCATTTTATTTCAGAAGCGCCTTCTTGCTAATAAACATTTTGGCTAGCTACAGCGACCTTTTACGTTTATTCCCGACAGCTGGCATAGAATTGAGTATGGATGTTGTTCAATGCCTTAAACTCTTCAATAGCCGTACTTGTCAACTTATTTTGGGTGCTGGTGCAAGACAATTGATTGGATTAAAGTCTATTAATGTTAAACATTTGGGTATATTTTTTTTTAAAATTTAATTTTCTTCTTAAATTTTAAAATTATTTTTTTGAAGCATTGGCTTCACGTTCTCTTCAATTAATTTTACACTTCATCCCAACATTGAAGCAATCTTTTATTGAACATTTACCAGTTGAAAGACAAACATCACTAAGACATTTTGATTCTACTGCGCGTGACTATGCTGATCATATTGGAGAAATAAAAGACAAACTGCTTGGAATGATGGATAGAGAATTGCTTGTTGCATTGGAAGAGGTTTTTTTTTTTATTTTAAATTTCAGGTTTGTATATTTTAGTAATTAAACTTGAAGCAAATTTGTAACAGTTGATATTTAAATAAACTTGAAGCAAGTTTATTTAATAGCTAGTTTGTAAACTTGAAACAAGTTTACAAACTTAAGATTACAAACTTAAGTTTGTAAACTTAAATTTTTATGCTTCAAGTTTACAAACTTGAAGCAATATTATTTATTTAAATAAGCTTGAATTTCTAATAAATTGAAGCATTTTTACTTAATAAATCAATTAATATTTTCAGTGGAAACCAGAAGGCAAATCACCAACACCACAATTTCAACAAATCGTTATGCAGATTGGAAAGTTCTACAGCAGTTATTCTGCCATAATGCCTCCAGAATTGACCACTGTTTGTTTTTGATTTTTAATTTTTGTATATTTTTTTAAATTTTAAAGAAAATGCTTCACTTGATACACGAAAATCTGAAACTTTATTTTAAACAAAATGTTCATTCTCGAGATGTTACACCACACGATTCTATTGCTTATGGGTTTTTTTGATTTTTTTAAAATATTTTAATTATTTTTAAAAGAATGGCTGGACAAGACTTTGCTTATTATGTAGAAAATATTCGGGCTCTGCCTCATTGCCAATCATTTCCTGATGACTCAATCAATGACGTTCTGCAACAACTTAAAAAATAAATTTAAAATTTTTGAATAATTTAGTTTTCCTGTGATATATTTGTTTATATTAATGACTGGCCTTAAAATTATTTTTGAATAAATAATTTATTTTATTAATATGCCTTCTTTTATTTTAAAACATTTATTTTTGATAAATTTGAATTTGTTTGTTAAAATTTTTGATAGTTTAAGCCTTCAAAAGTTCAAAAAATTATTTTTAGTCTAAAAATAGCCTTTTAATTTGAATTTAAAAATTCCGCGCAAATTTGGCATAATGCCCATATTTTAAAATAAATGACAATTTGTCCCAAATCGAAATAGTGCAATTAGAGAAAAAAATTAATTCCTATAACTGACAAAATGTCAATTTTCCTTGTAAACGACAAAATGCCTCATTTCCCTGTAAATGACAAAATGCCAGATTTCCTATAAATGACAAAAGGTTAAATTTTCTTATGTACGACAAAATGTCAGTTTTCCAATTAACGACAAAATGATTCAAATTCCTACGCGACTAAATGCCACTATTTCTCCAAAAATCATATATTTCATTGATCAATATCTTAAAAACGGTATGATACATCCTGATCTAACAAAGGGGTTTCAAGTTATCCCGGCTGAAAGTTTTGGGGGTGATCTACTATTTTAGCGATTTTTGCGTTAAATTCAAACGCGTTTTTCTTTCCTAAAAATCGCAGAGATGTAACAAGCTATACATCGTTCGGCTCGTCTAGTCGAGCTCTATCCAATGATACCAAAATTGGATTAAATTGATTAGTTTAAATTTTACCCCAAGATACCGTAGTACGCATTATTTTAAATTTCACTAAATCTTTTAAAATTGACCCAGACTCAACTGGCAGTACTCTATTGTCCCATTTTTGCACAAAAAGTCTTTTATTTATTACAATATTCCAAGTTACAGTATTTTTAAATTTCTCGTATTTAGAAATCTGACATTTTGTCGTTTAAAGCAAATTGAGTCATTTTGTCGTATATAGGAAAACTGACATTTTGTCGTATTTAGGAAAACTGACATTTTGTCGTTTATAGAATTTAATTTTTTTCTCTAACTTCAGTATTTCGTTTTGGGATAAATTGTCATTTATTTATATATTAAACATTATGCCAAACTCGCGGATTTTTAAAATAGAAAACAAAATATCAATTTACTCATTCCATATCTTGAAAACACCAAAATTTCAAAACACGAAAATTGTAAAATCGCAAGCCGTTGAAATTTTATCATTTTATAGGAGATTTATAATACAAAAAATATAAACACAATAAAAATTTTGCACAATTTAAGATCTTTATTTTGAAATTAAAAAATGTATTATATTTAGCTAAAAAATCATGAAAATTGAATGTTAATTCCCCCTGCACTTGTATTTTATTTTAAATCGCAGAGAAGTTTATATTAGAATTTAGCCCGAAAAACAAGTTTTTACTTAATTTAGGGGTCGTGGGTTCGAACCCGTTCGAGGCCCAAATATTTTTAAAAAGCCAAAACTTGTCCAGAATTATTTAAAAAATATTTTTAAATAAATATAAACTTCTCTGCTTAAATTAAACCTTTAAAAACCTTTAAAAACCATTTATTAGTCTGCATGCGAAGAAATATTTAGAAAGACCTTCTTTAGTGCAACATCTATGCGTGTAGAAGGGGCATTTCCAAGCTTCTTTCTTAAAAATAAAATTTGAAAAGTTCTAAGAATGTAAAACATACCCATAGTATTGCAACATAAATTGTTTTGCGTGTTCGTGCTTCTCAAAAATTATGTGACAATCATCAGCACCCACTCGCCATATTTTCTTCAAAAAATGTTTTTTTGAATTTTAAAAAATGAATAAGTATAATTATAAATTTTTAAAACGTTAAGAATTATTTTTAGACTATTTGGCAATTTATTTAGGACAATTTACAGTTTAAAATTAATTTTAGCTCAAAAAGAACAAAAAAACAAAAAATAATTTTTTGGTTAAGTGGAACTCTCCATTAATTTTTGAAAAAATTAAATAAAATGGTCTAGGGTTCGAACCCGTCTGGCGGAAAATAATTTATTTAGCCTCAAAGTCTATTTCTTAGTATGATTAAAATATTTTAAATTAAAAAATAAACAAATTTAAATTTTTACAAACCTTTGTCTTTCCAATAACCGTTGCTAAAGCTCCAATTTTCTTCTCAACACTTGAGATTCCTCGAAGATTTGTACAAACAACAGCTAAATAAGGTCTCAACTTGTTTGTTTCATCCTTTTCTTTTATTTGTTTACTTGTTTTTGAAGTTTTATTAGTCGATTTTCTTGTCAAATTAATTGAAGTTTGCATTTGTTGTTTTGAATGTTTAGATTCTTCTTTGTTTTTGTCAGTTTCCTTGTCTGTTTTGATAATTTAACTTTATAGAATTATAAATTAAGTTTTGATAAATAAAATTATAAATTAAGTTTTTAGTTTAAAATTTTAGTGTAAAGAACCCTTAAACATCTAAATAAACTACAAAGTAAGAGTTGGGGCAAACAGCTTTCAAAAATTCCATTCATTTGGAGGTCGTGGGTTCGAACCCGTTCGGTGGTCAAACAATTTTTCATAAATAATGAACAGGTTACTATCCCATAAATAAATCTAACCGGGATACTCTCAAAAAACATTTTATAAAATAAAATTTAAAAAACCTTTAGCCAATCTATCAGTTTTTGAATTCTTTCTATCCAAAATTTCCATTCCTTTAATTGCCGCTTCTTTAATTGCCGTTCTTCAGTCTTTTTTAAATAATCTTCATCCAAACCAAGGGCACGAGCAGATTCAACTGCTTGACTGCTATAGTCTATAAAATAAATTTTAAAAATAAATGATTTTTCTTATAAATAAACCTCTTCTTCTACATCTCGAACCTCTTAATAAAATCCCTTTTTACTCCTCAGCTGCCCATTGTCATCGTTTTTAGAATATCATCTACGAGAATGATGCATTTCTTCATCAACAACTTCTATTCGTCTCCTTTTTGAATAATCTGGAAGAAAAAGTGAAGTAAAAACTTAAAAAAAATTTTAAGGCGAAAATTTCAACCCAAAATTTCAAAAATAATTTTTTATAAGTCATTTGTTTTCAAATCAATTCTGTACGTACATTTATTTTTGTAGTACTTTTTATTCAATCTGCTGCGCAAGATTAGCTTCTCACTTGTTTCTTCATTCATCAGCAGACTGGTCAACATGAATTAAATAGATGTGGGTACTAGTAGTGCGAATGCAACAAAAAAGCCAACACAAGCAGCAAATGACTGGGCCAAGCATTCCTATAAAAAAGTAAAAAGGAAAGAAGAATTTAATTATGTCCAACAACTCCTCCGCTTTTTTATTTCTTCAAAACTCGCTTTAATTGATTTCCTCTACACTTGTTTTTCTTCTTCACATCAAAGCGCGCGAAATCTCCGACCAGAAGCAAATGAATAATTGGTCATCTCTTTTTGACTGATCAAGATTGAGTAAAAGAAGACAAAAACTTGAAGAAGCGGTCAGTCGTTCTCTTTCATTTTTGCTTCATTTTGAATTTTTTTAAAGTAAAAAAGCGTTGTCCTGTTATTTTTCTAATCAATTTAAAAAATTAAAAGTAGCAACATGAAGCTAGACACAAACATGAAACATTTTTTTTAAACTCAAACTATTAAAAAACTTGAAGCAAAAAATTATTTTTCTGCTAGCTACATGTTGCTAATAATGATTTAAAAATTAAAACAGAATTTTAAAAAAATAATAAACTTGCGTTCAATATGAAAAGTAATTTATTTTGTGTAGTTTAAACATGCAAACAGTAACAACTTCTTCAACAACGACAATGCTCAGACTATTACCTCTTCTTTTATTATCAAAGAGAAATTTATTATTGCTGCTAATTGGAATTTGTACAGCAATTATTGCCAACAATTTGGTTAAAACACAAGATGATCCAGACCATCCAGACACACCAGAAATTGTTTCAAATTCATTAGTTTCAGCAATGGGTCGTTCAAAGAGGCAATGGGGATGTCCAAATGGATGTTTCTCTCCTTGTAATTAAAAATAAAATTTTTAAAAATATAAACAGTTCACATTTAAAGGTGTAAGCTCACAACAATGCCAACGCTACCAACTTGCTACTGTTTGCGTGTTAGGGTGTTGTTGTCCTGCACAGCCAGCACAAACCAGTTTGAGCAGTAAGTTAGGGCAATATATTCTGTTACAAGTTTGAAGCCAGCAAAATAAATTACTGAAAGTTGAGGAGCAAGATTGTAAACTTGAAGAAAAATTAATAAAGAACCAAACCCAAACAAATCAAAAAAAAAAATAAAAATTAAAAAAACTTAAACTTTAAAGCTGCCTGTGATGGTGATCCAGCAGTAGCAGCGTGTTTGAACGGTCTGTGTGGACAAGGCTATTTTTGTAATTCACGGAATTTCTGTTGTCGATGTCCATCAGGAACGTCGCCAGGTCTTTAAGAGATGCTGAAAATTCTAAAATTATTTTAAAAATCTTAGGTCCATGCGTAAATAATTTATGTCCACCTGGATATGCTTGCAATACAAACAATTTCTGCTGCTCTCTGGGCTCAGGATCTGTGTTGGGTCCATGCGGTCCAAACGGGGTATTTTTAAATGATTTGGAAAAAAATTTAAATTAATTTTTAAAGGAATGCCCAACTGGTTTTGCATGCGGAGCAGGGAATTTATGTTATCCAGTAACAGGGACAGATGGAGGTATAGCAACTACTGGCAATAACGGTCGTCGATAATTTCATTAACAATACTCCCTCAAAATCAGAACCAACTTATTCTCATTAATCTCGAATTAATTATAAAAATATTTTTCATTGTTTCTAATAATTAAAATCATTAATTAATTCCCCAAAAATTTTTTTCTAGTCATTAGCTAAATAAAATTGTATTTTCCGGAAAATATTTTCAATAGTAAATTAATTTTCTAAACCCAGATAAAAATAAAAATTGGGGGCAGACCCAGCCAAAACTGAGCCAGACCCCCCTTACTTAAAAAGAACCTAAAAATAAAAAAAAATATTTTTCCGGAAAGCTTATTTTCACAGTTATTTTTCTGAAACTTTTGTACTGCTTTGTATATACTTAAAATATTCTGTTAAAGATCGTTAATTAAAATTTCTCTAAATTTCCCCATTAATTTTCTTTTTAAATTCTGGCTTGGTTTCCCGATGGTTTTTGTATAAAATTTTATAAAAATTGGAAATTTAAATTAAAAAAATAATTAATTAAGTGAAAAATATTTAAAAAAAAAATATTTTTTTTTATTAAACCTATATCCAAAAATTAATTTTTTCTTTGTGTTGTCTTACTCCGCTACGGAAATAACACATCGAAGACTTAAAAAAATAAAAATTCAGAAAAATTTCAAAAAAAAAAAATAATAAAAAAAAATAAAATTTTTACCATTCAGTAGCCGAATGCATACAATCAAAAGCATCGTTGATTTTGTCAAAAGAGAAGCGATGAGTAATAAACTAATAAAAAATAAGGAATTAAATAAAAATAAATTAAATAAACCTCATCCAATTTAATTTTTCCATCAAGATATTTTTGAACAAGTTGAGGTATATCATCACGGCTATTCCAGCCTTTCAAAAAAAATTTAAAAATAAAAATTAATTTAAAAAATAATTAAAAATTAAAAAAAAAACCTCCAAAAGAACTTCCTTTCCAAACACGTCCAGTTATTAACTAATACAAAAAAATAATTTTATAATTATTTTTTAAAAACTTGAAATGGTCTCGTACGAATTTCTTCACCAGCACCAGCAACACCAACAATACAGGAAACACCCCAACCTTTATGTGCTGATTCTAATGCTTGTCTCTTTAATTATAAGAATAATTAAAAAATAGAAATTTAAAAAAAATCGAAAATAAATTAAAAAAATTTTTTAAAGGAATTTTAGAAGTTTAGAATTAGAAAAAATAAAAAATTCCAGCCAGAAAATTTAAAAAATAATTAAAAATAAATTTAAAAATTGTTAAATAATTTACCATAGTCTCCACATTTCCACAACATTCTATTTAAAAAATAAAAAATTTTAAAAAATTAAAAAAAAAACAAACCAAAAGTATAATCAAAACCACCATCAAAATTGTCAATTAAATAGGATTGTATTGTTTGACCTTCAGGAATAGTACGAGGATTTAAACAATCTGTGGCGCCAAATTTCTTTGCTAGAAAAAAATTTTAATATCAAAAATTTATTTAAAAAAATTAAAAAAAAATCAGAATTAAAAATCAGAATTCAGAAATTCTGTTCTGATTTCAAAAAAAAATTTCTAGAATTTTTTAAAAAGAAAAACCAACCATTTTCAAATTTTCCTTCACAAATATCAATAGCCAAAATTCTTTTTGCTCCAATTTCTTTAGCACCCATAATAACAGCTAAACCAACAGTTCCCAATCCCCAAACAGCAACAGTTGAGCCTGATTCAACTTTACAAGTATTTAAAACAGCTCCATAGCCTGTAGAGACACCACAACCAAGTGGAGAAAGTTTGGCGATTGGAGAGGTTTTTGCTATCTTTTTAAGAAAAGAAAATAATTATTTAAATGTGTTTTTTGAAAAAAATTCTGAAATTAGAAAACTAAAAAAAAATTCTGGTCCGAGAAAATAAAAGAAAACACATGAAATTCTGAAATTAGAAAAATACAAATAATTCTGGTTTGGTAAAAATATAGGAAAAAACACAAAATTCTGAAATTAAAAAAATACAGGAATTCTTATTCGAAAATAAAAAAAAATCTGGTTTAAGAAAAATAAAAGGAAAATACAAAAGCTTCGTTCTAGAAAAATACAAAAATAAATTCTGGTTTTTTAAAAAAAAGAAAAATACAAAAAAAAAATTATTATTTTTAAAAATATCAATTTCAAGAAATTCTGATTTTAGAAAAAATACAAAAGAAAAAAAAACTACCTTACAAACAGAAATTTCAGCACAAACTGTAAAATCACTAAAACTGCTCACACCCATAAAATGCCTAAAAAAATAAATTATTAAAATAAATTTAAAATAAAAAAAATAACTGTATGGGTTTGCCTTTACAGGTAAATCTACTAGTTCCATCAGGCATTAATCCACGGCCTTGTTGCAATCTAAAAAATTAAATTTTTAAAAATTTTTATTGAAAAATCAGAGGCCTTCTTGAGGACTTTTTTGCTGACTTTTTAACAAAAAAGAAAAAATAAGCAAAGTGCCAAACAACAAAAGCCAACTCTCCCTTACCAAGTCCCCGACAAATTAAATTTAAAAACCTTATTTTCTGGCACATATTAGTCTTTGGATTTTTGCAAAATTCACATTCTCTGCATTGAGGAATAAAACAAGGAATTACATAATCACCTAAAATTAAAAAAAAACAAATTTAGAAAATAAAAGTCCAAAAAACCTATAGCAACACTATCAACCCCGTTTCCAATAGATTCAACTTCACCAACAGCTTCATGTCCAAATATTACAGGAAATAAGCCTTCTGGGTCTTTGCCTGAGAGCGTCTTAGAAAAAATAAAAATTTTGATTAATTAAATTTTAGAAAATTTACATAAAGGTCAGTATGACAAAGAGCAGTGTAGAGAACCTAAAAAATATAAAAGATTTGAAGAAAATTAAAAAAAACAAAGAAAATACCTTAATTCTAACTTCCCCATCTTTTGGAGGCGCCACTTCGATTTGTTCAAAAACTAAAGGTTTGTTTGGCTCCCAAGCGACAGCAGCTTTGCAAGTTATTGTCCAAAAAGAGAAACTAATTTTTTATTAAAAAATTATTAAAATAACCTTTCCTTCAGTAGACATTCCAGTCAAATCAATCAAAGTTCAATTAAGAGAAAAGAACAAAAATAAAAAAATTTCTAAAAAAAATAAATTAAAAAAAATATTTTTTCATGTTCCATTGACAAAAAAAGCAAAAAATAAAAAAATTTTTTTAAACGAGATTTTTATTCCTGACAAAGATGAGTGACGCACTTGAAATCATTTTTAAAAAATTAATTTAAAAAAAATTTTCAACAGAATGCAAATATTCAGGAAAATAAAAGAAAAGTCTTCAAAAAACATTTAACAATTTCTTTAATTATTTTAACTATTAAACCTCAAAGAATCATTAGAAACCACCACCCATTCCATACATTGCTCCTTCATCTTCAGGTACACGAACATCGTCAATTTTTAGAATCATTCGAACAACCTTTAAAAAATAATTTTTTAAAAATGTTTTGATACAAAATATTTGGTCGACTCTCCTCGTGAGTTAACAGAAAGGAAGAGACGACTAGGTTAACGTGATAATCACGAAGCAAAAGCACCCAAAGGTGCTTCTCCAACTTCCATAAAGTTAACTAAAATAAGGTTTTTAAAGGCAAGAATGCCAGAGCTTACCCACTATCTTACAAAAACCTCTACATTTTATGTTATTTTCGAGTTTGGCTAAGGGTGGCAGAAGATAGGCATAGAAGAATAAAAACCCCTTCTACAAAATAACAATAAGAAAAACAAAAAATATAGAAACCTGTGTAGCCAAAGAAAGTTGTTCTCTTTTAGATAACAAAGTCTCTATAACTCCTTGTGATTTCATATCATTAGTTCCTTTTTGAAGACAATCAACACCCAAAAAGTAAGCCAAATTCTCATAACAACAATCACTACTTTCATTAGTTTTAGAAGTTAAAGATTCATCAGACAAAACACTTTGAATCTGACGAGCTTTCAAATCTGTTAAAGTTTCAATTGGTGGTAGACCAGAATTTTCTGCCAAAGCTGCTGGAATGCTTTCTAATGCATCAGCAAATGCTTGAAAAGCATATTGTTCAATACCTTCAACCTGAATAGAAAACGTAAAAATAAAATTAAAAAACCAAAAAAAATAAACTTTATCAGCCTCTTGGGCAACAGCAATAGAACAAGCCAACTCTGCAGCACCTCCACCATAAACAATTTTATCGTCGCGAATTAAATTGCGAACAACGCAAAATGCATCATGAAGTGAACGTTTAGCTTCTTCAATAACCTTTGAATTAAAAAAATTTTTTTAAACAATTGAAAAATAAAAAAACCATTTTGTTGCCACCACGAATCAAAACCTGAAAACGTTTAAAAAATAAAATTTCTTTCAAAAAGAATTTAAATTTACAAACCGTGACAGCTCGTCTATTAGGACAATTTTCAATACACAACATTTGATCGTTGTCAGTTCCAAAAGTCAACTCATGAACAAGACCGGCAGAACCCAACTTTTCTGGTGTAAGTTCAGCAAAACGAGGCACAATACGTCCGTTTGTGGCAATTGCAATTAACTGGAAAATTTTAATTTAAAATCACAAAAGTAAATCAAAAAACCTCAATTTCAGGCCCACCAACCCAACGAACTGCTGGCAAATTGTGATGCAAAAGTAGATGGTTTGCTTCATCATCAAATCCCCATTGACAAAGAGCTAATGTTGCACCACTTGCTTTAACCTGTAAAACTATTCTATTAATTTAAAAAATCAATAAAAAACAAACATCTTGTATCATTTTCTCAAAAGTATCCCTCTCGTATTTTTGCAATTGTTTGTAATCATCAGTTGAAGTAATGTCCAATTTGTGCTGAAAAATTGAGAAAAATGTTTAAAACAAAATTTCCATCGAGGATCCCAAGACCTACTTTAAAGATAAAAAAAATCAAAAACCTTAGTCTTTGGCTTTGGTGGCTCAAATGGGCATGTAAGAATGGCAATCTTTGCATTTTCCATACGTCGAGGCATTTGAGGATGGCTCTAAAATCATTTATAAAATCTATAACCTAATGTAAAAAAACCATAGTTTTGTCAATAACAACTCCTTTAATTAAAGCAGTATCTTCAAGTTGTCCACCTTCTTTGCCAACAATTTTGATTAATTCAAAATTAACATCGCGTTGTTCCAAATCAGCAACAGCTAAAACAGCATCGACCGCAATTGAAGCTAATTGATATAAGCATTTGTTCACACTGTTGATAAAAAATTAAAGAAAAAAATTTATAAAAATAAAACAAACATTTTGGATCCAAGCGAAGTCATTGCACATCTAATTAATGCCTCTCGATTATCAATTGGAAATTTCTCAGCAATTGAATCCAACACTTCCAAGGCTTTTTTGCATGCCATTTCGAAGCCATCAGCTATTTTAGTTTGATGAATGCCTTTATCTAGAAGCGATTCAGCCTGTTCCATTAACGCGCCGGCCAATACTTAAAGAAAAAAAATTAAAAAAAAATTTTCTAGTTAAAATTAAATTTTTTTCATTAAAAATCTAAGAGAAGCAAGTAAAAGTTGGCATCCTTCAAAAGGATTCGAACCCAAGATATTAACTGGTAAACTCTAACCCATAAACCATTAGACCAACGAAGAATATATCATAAGCTAATTAATTTTCTATTATCATTTATCCAGATTTATGAATCATTCCAGCCAATAAGAAAATCAATGACAATTAACCCCTCAACATTAAAAAGGTATAAAAATCTCAAGAAATTTAAGACAACCCCTTTCCCAAAAAATAACTCAAAAATTAATAAATCATACCAACAACACCAGTTGTTCCATCACCAATTTCATCATCTTGCGATTGTGACAGTTCCACCATTAATTTAGCTACATGATGTTCAACATCCATATTCTTCAAAAAAAATTTTTAGAAAAGTCAAAGAAAACTCAAAAAAAAACCTTCATAATAGTTGCACCATCATTTGTAATCGTTACTTCCCCATCTGGACTAACCAACATTTTATCCAATCCACGAGGACCTAAAGAAGTCTTCAAAGTGTTTGCAACTTGTTTGGCTGCCAAAATGTGGCTCTAAAGAAATAAAATTTTAAAAATCCTTTAAAATCTTTAAAGAAAACCTTTAAAGCCTCTACACCAGTCAATCGTTTTTGTCGTTCCTGTTCACGTATTAAGATAAATGGTTGGCCAGATTCATCAAAAAGTAATTGACCTGCTGCTGCCATTTTTTAAATAAAATTCACTAAAAGGAAGAGCACTTTCTGTACCGTGTATCAAAGGTAAAAGTATAATGTATAAAAAAATAATCAATAAACTATTTTGGATGAAAAACCAAAAGGAGAAAATAAACAAGTAAACAATTATAAAAATATTTTTTTGCAAAACGACAACAAAAAAGAAAAAGATTGTAGAATGGACTGAAATTTGGACATTAAAGTCTACATTTTATAAGAATTTAATTAGGTTGGGGTTTGTCGTGTATATGCAATGAAGCTTCTGTCGCCGACAACGCAGAGGAGTTGCGATAAAGCAGCGTTTCCTCTCAAGTTTGTTGGGAAATGGAAAGTGTACGAGTTCAACAATTTCGACAAATACATGGAAGAGGTTGGAACTCGCTAGTGACTACCGATGAAGTTATTCTTTCTTTTTTGATTTTTTTCTTGTATGATTTATGATTGATCTTAAAATAGAATATCAGAAAAAATCAAAAAAGAAAGAATAACTTCATCGGTAGTCACATAGCGAGTTCCAACTTCCTCCATGTATTT
Organism: Meloidogyne hapla; assembly: GCA_000172435.1. Classification (NCBI taxonomy): domain Eukaryota; kingdom Metazoa; phylum Nematoda; class Chromadorea; order Rhabditida; family Meloidogynidae; genus Meloidogyne; species Meloidogyne hapla. The sequence continues at coordinate 69,355 of ABLG01000119.1, read as the reverse complement.
GCCAAAATTGAAATTTCCATTTTCCAATAAACTTGAGAGGAAACGCTGCTTTATCACAACGCACGGCGTTGTCGTCGACAGAAGCTTATTTTGAGCAAACCCCGACCCTCATAATTAAATCTTATAAATTCTTTTCAAAATATTATTGAAGACTACAAAAAACTCAAAAGTACGCAGGCCCTTAAACTTATTCAACTAAAAAAATTTCAAAATCCATCCCACAATCTATTCCCATAAAATACATTAATGCAGAATAAATAAAAAATATTAAACCATAATACCAACATCATTTCTTCAAAGCACACATATTCAAATATAGCCGCGAGTCTTCCCAAAACAGTAAACATTGCAGATTGTGATCAAAAGTCTAAAGAGAGAGTTGTTAGAAAAAATTCAAGACCCAGGCGGTGGATCCAGTTCCTGGTCCCAGAGGATAGAACCTGGAGAACCATTTACTCGAAGAGAGGTTAACGAAGAGGTTCTCTAAGAGAGGATGAAAGATTAACAAAAAAACTCACGCTATGCAGAATGCAGCCAGTACCACAGTACTTGTTGCAATAGCCTTTCCAGGTGAAGATAGTGTTACACCTTTGTCCCATGGATCTTCTGCAGCCGATGTACTTGCTGTTGTTGGACTGGTTTTCTCTTGAATTGTTTCTTTGGTATCATCTTGCTCGACTGTTGTTGTTGTCGTCGTCGTTGTTGTGCCTTAAAAAAGAATTTAGATCTTGATAGTTGAAGATCTCCTTTACCTTCCTCTCCTTTTATCGTAGTACTTTGAATACTGCTAATGATAGAACTTGATATTTTGGTTGTGATAATATTCTTAACATCGCTGCTGTTGTTGCTTACACTGGAGTTTAAGGCAGTGTTGACTTGAGAAGATGGAAGACTAAAAAAACAAAGAAAAGATGAATGAATGAAATATCAACGCAAACTTACACAAATAAATGAAACAATAACGGCATATACAACACAGCAAAAGCGTACATGACGGCACCGCTTGAAGAAAACGAACGAGGAACAAATTGTAATTGAAATGAATGAATGAGATAAATTTTGGCCTTTTATAGTAATCAAAGTACATATTCGATAGACGGTTCAGTGCGAAAATTTGAGTGTCAGTTATAAATGGACGGTTCGGTGCTAGGAACTTTAAATAAACAAAACATGGAAAAATTGGGAAAAACAATAGATTTTCTTAGAGTAAAACATATCTTTATTGTTTCAAATGACCAAACAAGTCTGATGTCTAATTTAAATCAATAAAATTCTTTAAAAAAATTTTTTTAATAACTTTATTAGAATTTTAAAAAATTATGTTTACATTTAATTCCATTAAAAGTTTATTTTTCATTCTTGCTATTCATTTTTTAATTTAAAAAATTATTTTTTACAAAAAACATAAAAAGCAATTCTTAGAAAGACGAAAATAAATAAAAATTCAATCATTGGATTCGAACCCGCGACTATTTTTCTCAGTTGACTGTCACACCAGCGCTCTAATCCACTCGACCAACCAGACATATAATCACTATTAATAATTTACAGTATTTAACCAACTTGAAACAAACTTATGCTTCTATTCCCTCCACCGTTCAAAAAGTCTGTCATTGACCTTGTAAATTGCTGCTTCTTTAATTCAAAATGTCCGTTTTCTTTTTTTGACAAGTTTTTTAGTTTAAAAAAGAGAAGTTTGAAAAATTAGGGGATTTTCTTACCAAAAGAAGACGACCGAAAGAAAACCACAAAATTAACGATTTGAGAGGGAATGAATTGAAGCAAGGTTGAATCAAAAAATGAATTGAATCAATTTAAAAAGAAAAAAAATAATTTTGTGGTGAAGAGCTCTACTAAACAAGAAGGCATATAGAAACAATTAAGGAGTGCAATGAGAGAAAGAACGAAAAAAAAATTTTTTTAACGGGCTCTTCACAAACAAAAATAAAAAAAAAATTCTTTCATTTTTGCTTCTATTTTTTAATTTACACACAAAATTGTTTAAAATACTACTAAATAGTCAGTCTTATAATTTATCTGCGCAGCATTCATTTATAGGTAAAAATGCAAAAATTGTTGTTTTATCTTTCTTTTAACACACAATAAAAATTTAAAAAATAAATTAATTTATTTAACCCTTAAATTTTAACCATTAAAATATCAGCCCAGGAATTTTTTTTTTCAAATTTTAAAATAGGAATATAGCCCAAACCTTCTCAAAATTCCTATCTCTATCTAAAATTATTTTTCTCATTTTTTAGAATTTTTTAAAATTAATTTTTATTTTTTTAATCTGAGGGGAACACCCCCCAAAAACCTTCCCACAACCTTCAAAAACTTCCACTAAAATAATTATGTAAATATTATTATTTAATCTAAAAAGTCAATTACACACCCCCTTGCAACACGTAATAATTCATATTATTTATTTATATTAAATTTCCCCTCCAAAATAAAATAAATATAAATAATCTAGTTATGGAAAGACTGGTTTAAATATCCAAAAATATATATTTATTTTCAATATAAACTCTTTCAATTAAAAATATATTTTTATTTTTATTTTGGACATATAAATATATTTCCGTCGTTCCCATTTAACATTTATACACACAACTATATTTATTTTTAGTTTTATATCTGATCACCCCCGATTAGATTTTCTCCCCCAAACTCCCTCCAAAAATCAAAATAACATTGAAAAGCTATTTATTTTCCATTAGAGCAGTAATTTAGTAATTTATATTTTTATTTTTAAAAAATCACAAAAAATTTGTTTTTTCTAAACCAATTAATTTCCCCATTTTTTTATCAATTAATTTATTTTATTTATTGTTTTTTCATTAAAGAAATAAAAAAAATATTTTTCTCTAATTTTTAAAAATTTAAAAAATCCCTTTTATCTTTAAAATCATTTAAATATTCCGATTTAATATTTAAAATTATTTCAATTTTAAATATTAAATTTTTAAAATTATTAATTAAAATTAAATTAAAAATAATTAAAAATAACTAAATTAATTAAAATTAAAAATATTTAAAATTATTTTTAATTTTTTTCTTTGATTTTTAAAATTATTAAAAAAATATTAAAACTATAAGGAAATGATTTTGATCATTTTAAGAAAATAAGAAAAAAAAAGAACAAAAATATATATTTTGACCTTGACATAGAATTAATACAAAAATAATATGTTTTTAAGATTTTGTACTTGTAACGGTCAGTTAAAGGTACAAATGAAGAAGAAGGAAAATATTAAAATTTGTTTTGGAGGCGGTAAAAAGAAAAAGAAAAATACAAAAAAAATTTGGTTTTTAAATCGCTACTTGTAATCTCTTTTTAAAATTAAAGAGAAAAGAAATCTTATATTTAAATCTGAAACATTTTTGTTTTTAAAAATAAAATTTTTTAAAAAGAAGCCAAAAATGCCCTTTTAAAAATATTTAGTTTTAATTTAATTTTTAATTCATTTTAAAAATTAATAAAAATTTAAAAAAAATTAATTTTAAATAGAAAATGTCTACAAATAATAGTAATGTTTGTGTAGACCCTTCGCGATTAACTCTAGCTATTTTTGGTGCAATTTTCGGAACACTTTTATTATGTACTGGGTTTGCGCTAGCAGTATGGTATTTGGTTAGAAATCATCAATTTGGTTGGTATCAGAATTTTAATTAATAAATAAAAATACAATGAAAATACAAAATTCTGATTGAAAAATAAAAAAATTATTTTAAAAACTAAAATCGAAAATACAAATTCTGCTCTTAAAAATATATAAAATTCTGATTTCTAAAATAAAAATGAGTAAAATACAAATCTTGCAAATTCTGATAAAACACAGATTTAAAATGAAAATTCTGATAATTCTGATTTTAAAAAATACAGATTAAAAATACAAAATTCAGATTTAAAAATACAATTCATCGAAATACAAATTCTGAAAATCTCTCATAAGCAAAATACAATCACTAAAATACAAAATAAATAAAAATTCTGATTTTAAAATACAAAAAAAGTATTTTAGCCGATAAACTACTTTTTCCTGAAGCAGCTGGACAGTACAACAAAAGACGAAAGAAACAACAACAACAAAAAACAGAAAATGAAGCTGAAGCAGCCGAAGAAAATAATATTGAAGAAATAACTTCAACGCCTTCAATTCAAAATGTGATTGTGACACAAAAAACAGAAAATAATATAATAGAAAAATCAACAGAATATGAACGAAAAAATCAAATAGTGTTGGAAATGAATGAAATTAAACAAACAACAAAAATAGTTGAAGTATCACCCCAAACATTGTCTCCAAGAGAAGAAGAAATTTATGGGACAGCAGAAGAATATCAAAGAAAAAGAATTATACCAATAAATAAAAATTATTCTGAAAATTCTGAAAAATGTGAAGAATTAAATAATGAAAAAAATAGAAAAATAGAAAATGAAGAAAAAATGGAGGGGGATGAAAAGAAGAAAGAAGAGGAAGATAAAATGAAGAATAAGCCTGAAATTAATGGAAAGAAATTTATGAGTGAGGTAAGGGGAAAATATTCAGAAAAATACAAAAATTGATAAAATACAAATTCTGAAATACAAAAAAAAATATAAAACTTATTCTGACCGGAAGAAAATACAAATTCTGATTTAAACAATAATTCGAAGAGAAAATACAAAAATCTGAAAAATAAAAAAATAAACCTGAGAAAAATACAAATTCTGGTTAAACTAAAATCCTAATAAAAATACAAATTCTGATTTAATTAAAATTCTAAAAAATACAAATTCTGGTTTACAAAAATATTAACGCTTATTATTTAATAAAAATACAAGTTCTGGTTTAAAATTAAAAATTCTGATTTAATTATAAAATTCTGAAAAATAGAAATTCTGAATTTTTGTATTTTTCTTAAAGATTGCTGCAGCTGCTGTAGCTTCTACCATAAACGGGAATTCTATTAAGAAAAATGAAGGCAATGAAATAATTCAAATAACCATAAGATCACCAGAAAATGGCAAATTAAAGGAAGAAACATTAGAAAGAATAAAAGAAGATGAAGAATATTCAAAAAATAATTTAAATGGATGGGCAGAAAAAGGGGAAGAAAATATTGAAGAGGAAAATAATGAAGAACTTGTACCAGAACATTTACGTTCAATGCTATCAGAAGAACAATTTGGAATGTTAGAAGCAAATAAGCGCAGATTAGAACAAGAACGGAGACAATTAAGAGAATTGGGAGTTATTTTTTAGAGTTATTTTTAATTATTTATTCAATATTTTTTAAGTTAGAGAGAAGTAATTCTGATTTTTTGTATTTTATTTAATATTTATTTATTAAATGTTGTGTGTTTTCCGGAAAATATAACTCTGGTTTTTGTATTTTGTTTTTATTTATTTATTAAGTGTTTTGTATTTTCCGGAATTATATAATTCTGATTTTATTCTGTTGTATATAATTCTGGTTATCTGAATTTTTGTATTTTGTGTTTATTTTTCTGATTTTGTATTTTTCTAATTAATTATATAATTTCTGATTTTTATTACAGGAGAGAATAATGTTGCAAAAATTAAATATATTGTTAATTAATGTATTTTATTATATTTTTGAATATTTAATATTAAGTTTTATTTAATTTATTTTTGGATAAATTTTGTTATATACATTTTATTCTTATTTTAAAAAATTAAAAATTATTTATAAAAATTAATTTAAATATTTTTTACATTATTTTAATTTAAATTTTCTGCACGTACTCCAATAACCCCACATCCAAAACGAGCACCAGCATTTCCAGTTTTCAAACTTTCATCATTCCCTCCACGGCCAAGATCATCTACCTTTTCATGCAGTAAAAGGCCCCTTCCAATAATACTATTTACACCTTCAAAAGTCATATAACGGTCTCTGATGCGGATTATGGCAACGCCGTCTTCCTTTAAATTTGAGGAAATTTTTGATTTTTTTTTGAATTGAAGTTATATCTTAAATTAAGTTGAAGTTATATTTTGAAATTAAAATGTTTAGAAAATTTATTAAAAAATTAATTTAATTTTTTGGAAATTATTATCTTTTAAATTAAATATAGTTAAAATTTTTAAAATTATTTTTAAAATTATTAAAAAATAAAAAAATTTTTTTGATTAAAAATAAACTCACGTCAGCCTGAATATTGCCCAAATCACCAACTAAAAATAATTTTAAAAAATTATAAAATTATTCAAATTATTTACCATGTCTTTCAACGTCCGTAGGCGCTCCATGGTGTCTTTTGTGAGGGTTAAAGTGTAGTCCAGCACCTGTACAGAGTTGGCTCAAATCACCAAATTGGTGAACGTGGAAGCCGTGCAGGCCTGGAGGGAGACCTCGAAGCGTGCCATTTATCTTAAAAAATTTAAGAATTTTTAAAATTAAAAATAAACTCACAGCCATCAATCCTTTCCCAAGATCACAAAAATCAACAACTCCTAAAGGCTGAAGGGGAGTTGATTCGGGCGATTGGACAGATTTAAAGAGATAAGCACGGGCTCTAGTAACTAAACAAAAAATATATTTTTTTAATTAAAAAAATATTTACCTGTAGAATCAACATTATTTACAATGTAAATAAGGGTTAAAATAAATACAGCATATTTTATTGAATTTAACATTTTTAAAATTAATTTTTAAAAAAATTAATTAAAAGGTTTTAGACTAGAAATTTAATTAAAATAAATTTAAAATGTCTCCAGAATTATTTTCCAATTTTTTAAAAAATAATACAATAATTTTTAAAAATATGAAATTTGATTAAACCAAAAAAAAAACCAAAATAAAATTAAGCCAATATAAACCCCAAAAATAATATTTTTATTAAAAAAATATTATTCTCCTTTAATGGAAAATTGTACTAAAAATAAGGTAGGTTATTTAGTAAACAAAAAATAATTTGAAAAATAATACTCAAATACAAAAAAAAATAAAAAACAAGTTTTTTAATAAAAAAATAATTTTTAATAAAAAATAAAAATATTATTTAAAAAATAAAATCTAGAAAAAAAAAATATAAAGATTTTGGTAAAATTAAAAAAAATAAAAATGACTTTTAATTTTGTTAATTCGCTTCTCAGAAATAAAAAAAAATGAAAAAAAAAACATTAAACAACTTTCGACATAAAAGAGAAACAATTCTGTGGAACACACACACAAAATGTGCATGCGTGACTTTTAATTTATTGATATGTTTGTGTGGGAAGAAAACACCACAACTCTCAATCATTTTTCTGGTTATAGGTAAATAAATATAAAAAATCAGAAAAAGAAAAAACACAAAAATATTAAAATAAAAATCAGAAAAAGAAAAATAAAAAATCACAAAAATAAAAATCAGAAAAATAGCAAAAGAAAAAATACAAAGAAAACACAATCACAAAATTCAGAATTATTCAAAAAATAAGATCAGAATAGCAAAAAAGAATAATCAGATGAAATACAAAAATCAGAATTATTAAAAAACACGTTAATCAGAATTTTTAAAATTTATCCAAGTCGAAAATACACTAAAATACATCAGAATTTCTGTATTTATAATTTTGTTTTTACAGGCGAAAACACAAAGAATTAATAATAATTGATATAAACAGAAGCAAAACACAAGTCTTTGCGAAAACAGAATAGAAAATACAATAAAATTATGGGGGAATGTGAATATAGTGATTTTTAAGTTTATAAACTGGCCAATTTAAATGATTTTAAAGGAAATAAATTTATTATTTATAAAATTATGAAAAAAATTATTTATGCTTTCTCAAATACATTCTTTTATTTAAAAATATTTTTAAATTAAAGAATTATTTTTATTTTTATTTAACGAAAATAAATTTATTAAAAATTGATACGTGGGTGATAAAAATTTAAAAAAATTTAAAAAAAATTTGAGAAAGCATAAAATGACAAAAATTAGTAAACATTTTGAGACGGATGATTTATTAATATTTTTTTCAAAGAATTTTAGCGAACAAATTTTTTAAAAATAACATTAAAAATTTTAAATAACAAAGAAATGCTTCGAAAATTATTTAAAAAATATATATTTTTTTAAAAATAATTTGTCGAATAGCGGAAATAAAATTTTTAATCAGAAAAAAAATTTATAAAGCGATTAAAATTAAAGATTGATTTTTGGACTGATTTTTAAGTAAAAAAAATAATTTAATAAAATAGAAGGTTTTTAAGCATGTAATTAATAATGATAATTAAGAGATCGGGGAATAACCATGGAAGGATTTAAAATAATAAAAAAGACAAGAGTCATGTGCGCGAAAAAAAAATGTATGGAGGGAATATATAATTTTGATAAGCAAAAAAATCAATTTAAAAAATAATAAAAATAAATCCAGAATTAATGTTAAAAAAATAGAAAAATTTAAAAAATTAATTAAAAAAATAGTAAAAATCATCTAATTAAAAAAAAAGAGGTAAAATTATCAGATAAAAATGGCAAGTGATTGGATAGAAAATAAAAACAAAAAAAAGTCAATAGAGGAAGAAACATTTAAAAAAATAAGGAACTCCACAAGTCTCAGTCAACAATAAAATAATCATTTAATATATTCTATTAAAAAATCACCTAAAATCATTTTAATCCTAATCATGTTTTAATTAATTTTTTTTCACTTAAATGAGATAAATAACTAATTGAATAAAATATGTCTCTAAAATGTACAGAAAAAAATGGAAGGATAAAATTTTTAAAAAATGAGGCTATTGTTTAAAATAAAATTAAGTAAATAGATTTATATAATTTTTTTGAAAAGCACCTTAACCGGATAAAATTCTTTAAAAAATTCTTTAAAAAAATAGAACCTACCTGAGAATTCATCTATGGCGGTGTCATTGTAGAAATATGACCTGTTAGCACACAAATATCCTCTTCTTCTTCATCTTCAATGTCCTCTGCTTCATCTTCAACGTTTACATCTTCTACATGTGTGAGATTTGGAAGATTTGAATTATTATTGTTTTGAGAAGATGTTGAAGATTGATTGTGTGTACGTCGTCTTTTGATCATTTTAAGAACAATAAGACTATCTTTACCAACAAGATGATAATCTCTTGATGGATCATTTAATTCTTGTGTTATTGTTCCACGGAAAAATGATTTTCCCTTTAAATAGGAAAAATTTCAAAAAAATTTTTTTTTAATTTTAAAAAACCTGTATTCCATGTTTATGAAAGCCTAAAACAGAGTCAGACAAAGGAATTGCATATTCCAAACGAGAATCAAAAATAAAATGTGTTTGCATAAGATCAGTCTTCTTTTGATTGCCACTCAAGTCGGTAATGAGAATCTTAAGAAAAAAAATTTTTTCCGTGAAAACGAAGTGCCCGTAGGTCTAGGATGGACAAAAAGAAAAAAAAATAAAATCATAAAGAAGTCGGAAGCTTTCTCACAAAATTTCTGTTTGGTCACTGCCGGTGAACCAAATAATAGGACTGAAAAGTTAAAGCTCTATAACTTTCCTATTTTGGAGTAAGGCCGAAAAAGCCAAAAATTGGCAATAGGTCAGACAGAAAATTTGATGAAAATTTCGGCCCCCGTTCATGAGTGTCCTTTGTTAACCAAAAAAAAATCTTCCAAAATAAACCTGATTATTATAAGCCAAAAATAAAGTATCTCTATCCAATTGCTTCAATGCCACAACATTTTCAAGCTTTTCTCGCCATCTCCAAATTGTTCTTCCACCGCTATCTGCACCCATAACACCATTTTTAGAAAAAGTACCGGGAGAACGTCCAGGTGCTGATTGTGGAGTAAAACAGCAGTCTTCATCTGAAGATCCACCACCAAAAATGTCAGAAGAGAAGAGATCAAAAAGTTGTCCACCATTAGAAACTCCATTACTATCTGGTCCATTAAAATTAACAAATTGAAGTTCCAAACGGTCTCTTTGACAATGAGTTTTATTTCTTAAGTCATTTAGTAATTGTTCTGCTGTGCCAACAGGAGAAGTCAATGCACGTGAAATTCCTATACAGACCTTTAAAAGAATTAAAAAAAATTCTAGAATTTTCAAAAAAATCAAAAAACCATTGGATAATCAGAATTAGCTGCTCCTGAGGTAAAAACCAAATTAAACGGTCTGTGAGGGTGTTGAGGTCCCAAATAGGGAAGTGAAAGTTTGTCCAATTCAACACGCTTAAGCCAAACAAAACGAGTCAAAGGGTCATACCATCGAAAAAGAAGAACTAAAAAAATTAAAAATATTCTTTGTTAGATAAATTTTACCAGCATTTGGAACAGCACAACAAAGATATAATTCACCATCATTAATACTGCGTTCAACATTGCATTGATAACAATCTCTGAAAAAAATAATAAATTAAGTTCAGAATAAATAAAATAAAAAAAAAAAGGCAAATGGTTAATAAATACAAAAATCAGAATTTAAAAAAAACACAAAACAATTAATAAAAATAATTAAATCAGAAAATATAAAATACAAAAATATTATTGTAAAAATACAAAAAGAAAGTAAAATCAGAATTAAGACAAATACAAATAAAAGAAAAACACAAATAAGAATTTTGAAAAATACCGCAAAAATAAAAATACAAAAATCAGAATTTAGACAAAAGATAAAACACATCCTAATATTTAAAGAATACAAAACAAATATAAAAATCAGAATTTTGAAAAATACAAAATATAATTAAAATGAACATAAGAAAATACAAAAATCGAATTTTTAAATAATACAAAAATCAGAAAATAATAAAATTAAACTTACTTTGTTTCAGGCATTCTAATTGAGCCAATTAAAGCTTTTGGTTTAAACTTTTCTGGAAGCCTTTGTAATTTATTAGCCAATTTTTGAGTTATCAATTCTTGTTGAAATAATTGAAGGAGGTCATGTCTATATAAATAAGGTGTTTTTCCTTGTAAAGCTGTTATTGTATCATTAACTATATGAAGCCAAGTACATCGGCGTTCGTGAAGCTTTAAAAAGGAAAATTAATTTTTAAAAATGAATAAAATGATTTTAAAAAAATTTAAAATAAATTAAAAAATTATTTAGAAATGGTAGAAATAAAAATAGATGGTCAGGTGTGTCAAAAATTAATTTAAAAAAATATAAGAAAATATAAGAAAATTATTTAAAAAAAAAATTAATTAAAAATAAATGGCCAAAAATATTAAAAATTAATTATAAAAGTAAATTCAAAAATGAAAAAGAAGATTAATTTAGGGAGTCGAAATCAAAAACCTGAAAAAATGTGATCTCAAAAAAATTTTTTAATAAAAACAAAACGCCAGATTTTTTCAAAAATATTTTTTAAAAAAATAAAATTTTAAAAAAATTAAAAAAAACCTGAACTAACGGTGCTTCATCTTCACCAGACATATCACTTAAATCCAACGCATAAACACCCTGTTCTGCTCCAAGCACCATAAATTGTTTTCTGTTAGCAGGGTGGTACCATTGAGCACAGCAATTGACATTTATTGGGCTTTTATGTAAAACTGTTACAAAACAAGCGCCCATTGTAACTTGAGGGGTTGGGACCTTAAAAAATTAAAAAAAAATTAAAATAAAAAAAAAACCATTCCAAAACAACAAGTCATCGGTCTAGATTGAAAAGGATGATGGGAATGGTGCTGATTAAGTGTATTTCCATATCTCATTGTTGCTGGACTGTTATTGTTATTAGGACTAGCGAAAGCACCATTTTTATTTATTGCTGAAAAATTAAAAAAATATATATTTTGAAATTTTTAGAAATTATTTATATTTATAACATCCAGAATTATTAATAAAAAATTTTTGTCCATATCTGCGTCAATTAAAAAATCTTAATTGAACGACCAAGTAAAAATTTTCACTAAAAATTTAAAAAAAATATTTTACAGACAAAAAACATGCAAAAATATTTTTACTTTCTTTCTTTTTAATTGTTTAAAAAAATAAAAATAGAAAGATAAATGAGTCAAATAACTAATAATAGTACTCAAAAAATGGGTAAGCAGTTGTTTCTTTTCCTTTGTTAAAAATAGAAAGAAAAGCTTTGTTTTTCTGTTGGTCAATAAATTATCTAACGTTAAAAATCTCTTCTTTAGAAGGAATCAAAAAAAACTTAATATTATGTGAAATAGAAAATAAAAATTTTTTTAAAATTAATTTTAATATATTTAAAATAAAAAATGAAAATTCAAAAAAAAAATTAAAAATTTCAAACCATAATAATAATTAGAAGGTTGTTGCACATTTAATAAAGATGCTGATTTTGAACGTAATCTATTCCATTTAAGTTTTAAAGATTCATCAATTCTTGCCAATATTCTAGAAGCTTTAGTTGTTGGAGTTCTAGCGATTAATGAAGATTTTGGTTGTTGACAACTACTTAATGATGAATGTGAACGTTGTGGTTGAAGTTGTGGTTTTTGTTGCTTATTTTGATGATTTTTAGGAATATTTAATTGTTTTGGCCTTTTTTGAGGAGAATTTGGTAATGGAGAAGAAATATGAGGTGAAGGTTCAAAAATATTACAATCACTGCTACTTTCCTTTAAAATATGTAAATTTTTTTGAAAATTTAATGAGCGAAAGGGAATTGGTAAAAATTTAAAGAATTGAAACAAGAGCTAAACAAACTCAATTTTCAAAAAAATGAAGTCGAAAGGAAGCCAAGTTCTGATATCAATACAAAAGCCCTTGTGAGAATTAGAAGGCAATATGTATAAAGGAAATTATAAAAATTTGAGAAAATCTAAAAACCCCGAAATTCATCTAAGAAATTCTCTAACTAAAACACACCAAAATAATGTCTTTGGGTTGCCTAACAGAAAATTAATAAAATAATATTCCCTATAATTCAAATGACTTTCAAAGAACCAAAAATAATTGGTTAAAATTAACCTGAAGAGTCAAATCAATAACTCGTCCACTATTATCTCCTTGTGATGCAAGTAAAGTCTTTTCGCTTTGATAAGAAATCTGTTGTTGCCGATTTGGAGAATTCCAATCATCAAAAACCTTTAAAATAAAAATAATTTTCGTTTAAAAACAAAAAATAAACCTCATCATCTCCCTCAACATCATTTTCATCCAATCCTAAATTAACATGTCCATGTTGATTTGAGGCTAACGAAGAAATAGAGGAAGATGAAGACGATGAGGAAGATGGACGATCATCATTTTGTTGAATAATTTTTGAATTCTTTGAATTTTTCCGTCCGTTTTGACGATTATTAATGAAAGGAGATTTAAATTGTTGTTGGTGATGAAGAGCAAAATTTTCAACTCTATATGTAGCTGTTCTAGATTTTTCTTCTGAAAATTGTCTTTTATTTAGATCGGGAACACTTTAATAAAAATCTGAGGAACTCGGGGTGCTAATCCTGTCCCTGGCGGAAAGGTCAAGGAAAAGTTTTTGAGCAGACTATAAGAGCACTAGTGGACGAAAAAATACTACTGGTCTTTAACAAGTCTTAAATCATAATTTTCAATAGAAATCAAAAACCTTGTTCAGATTCAGAAGATTCTCTCAGTTTATTTCCTCCATTTTCTCGTCCTTCTCTTTTATTTCTCCTAACTTCTTTTTCATCAATCACATTTCCTTCAATATAATCATTTTGTTGTTGTTCATGTCTGTCAATTCTGTCAGGATGGTTTACACGATCGAGCAATTCTCGAGTTAAGCGAGAACTTAAAGCACCAGAAACGAAAGGATTTGTCTTTAAAAAAATAATAAAATTTTAAAAATAAAAAATAAACCGTAAGTAATTTATCCGGCGATGGACGCTTTTTAGGATTTTTTGTTAGACAGGCTTTAATAAATTGGGCAAAAGTGGGTGACCTGAAAAATAAATTTAAAAAAGTTAAAAAATTCTTCAAACCATTTTTTCTTGTCTTTCAACTTTGGCACTTTGTAATTCGATTTTGTCATCAAATGCAAAACTTGAATAGGAGGCAATTCAAAATATGGAGGTTTAAGTTCGGCTAGCTCAATCGCAGTTATTCCAACAGCCCAAACATCAACTTCAGAGCCATAACCTCCGCGGCTTTCAACATCGGCAACTTCAGGTGCCATCCTTTAAAAATTAAATAAAATTATTTAAAAAAATTTAAATTAAAAAAAAAGTAAAGAAACATATACAAACAAAAAGGGAAGATAAAATTAACTAAAATTAATAGAGGGACCAAGAGGGGAATCGAGCCCATACCCCATCTTGCTCAAGAAGCAAATGTTCTAAGCGCACTAACCACTCAACCAAAATCACCAATTGAAAGAAACCAATTAATTCTGACTATCTATAGCGCCGAACTTTAATAAGATTATAATAACCAATAAGGGGTGCCAATGAAAGAAAGACGCTTTCCAAGTGTAGCAGTAATCTGCGCAGCAATTCCAAAGTCGGCTGAAATAAATTTTAAAGTTATTTTTAATTCGTGAATAATTTAGTAATTACAAACCAAGTTTAATGTCTCCAGTGTGTGTAAGCAGAATATTTGGGCCTTTAACATCGCGATGAACCTTCCCTCTTTGATGAAGATACTTAAAAATGAGTTAAATTAAATGAACCTTAAAAATAAAACCTTTAGTCCTTTAAGTGTTTCTCTGCAAACGAACGCAATTTGTAGTTCAGTTAGAGGGCCGGTCACTGAAAAAAAAACGAAAATAAGAATTGTCCGCACTTTCAAAAAGTTGCATAAACAGACTTTGATAAATGTCTTGGAGCGATCCTCCACCACAATACTCCATCACTATCCATAGCCTGTCTCTTCTCAAATAGCTGCCATTATACGCAATGATATTTGGATGTACACAGTCACGAAGCATCAGAACTTCTTGCTGAATGGAAGCAAAGTTGTCGCCATGTTCCAATTTAACAATTTTTACAGCTGTGAAAAGGCCAGTCTTTAAGTCACGAGCTTTGTAGACTTCTCCATATGAGCCTTAAAGAATAAAAGATTTTAGGGTTTGTTTAGGTAAAAAGACCAGTGCCAACACGTTGAAGCAGTTCATAATCACCACAGGGATCAGATCGTCTAATTGTGTCGTTCATTCCTTTGTTCGAATAAAATACCAGTAAATACAAGTTAAATTTTAAATTGACACATTCTGAAAAGTTTAAAGATTAGAAGACTTATCATTTAATTGCGCGCGTGTTTTACTGCATATGACAATTAAAAGGAAATAAAAATCTCTTCAATTTCCCTTAAATTACCTCAAAAAAACTAAAGAATATAAGACTAACAAGGAACAATTATAATAGTCTTAAAACGGACCGCGTGCTTGGGCTCAATAAACAAAATATATATTCCTATATTTTTGACGTTCTTTTACTTGAAAAAGCAAAGCAATTGTCTAGGGAATATATAAAATAAATAGACTTTAAATACAAAACACAAAAATAATAAAAAATGAGAGCAGAAAAATGAGAAAGGAGAACAAGAAAAAATATAAAATGTCATTTCTAAAAACATAATGCCAAATTAATAATTTAACGCCAAAAATTAATAAACTTAAAAATAAGACCTTTTGAGTCTGATTTTGTTTTCTAAAAGTTCTCTGTTTTTGTTTGTTTCTTGTTTTTATTCTTCTTCTTTAAAATGACAACAATTCGTCCATTTGAGCCAAGTGATTTGTTCAGATTTAATAATGTAAACCTTGATCCACTAACAGAAACGGTATAAACCTTAATTTCTTTCCAAAAAGTCTAATTTATTTAAGTACGGATTGCCTTTCTATATGCAGTATTTAATCAATTGGCCTGAATATTTTCATGTTGCTGAACACTCAACTGGTCAAATTATGGGATATATTATGGGAAAGGCTGAAGGCCGTGGTCAGGAATGGCATGGACATGTAACAGGTTTTCTTTTTTTAATGTTTATTGAATGATACTAATTCTATAGTTTTTAGCTGTGACAGTTGCAGCAGACTTTCGAAGGATGGGATTGGCAGCCAAATTCATGAAACTATTGGAAGAGACTTCAGAAGAGTTAGTTTACTTTTAAATTTTAAAAAATCATTAAGGAACAGCTCGAATTAGCAAGATTGAGATTTTGTGCTGATCTTCAGCGATAGTCTGGTTCTTTGCCCACTTCCTGTTCCAATATACGGCAAACTACAAACACGTCTAATCCCAAAAGTATGAAGACTGTTTGCTATGAATTATACAAGCTGAACTATAGATAGGAAAAGAATGAGAGTAATTCATGAAGAAAATTAGGAACAGAAAGGGGTGAACAAACCCAACTATTTTCCCCTTTTGGATCTTTTGAAATTCCTGATCCCTTTTAAATCTTTTTAAATTTTTAGAAAACATTGCTATTTCGTCGATTTATTTGTGCGCGTCTCAAATCGTACAGCCATCAAAATGTATGAAAATTTGGGATATACAGTGTTCAGACAAATCACGGACTACTATTCTGCAACAAATGATGGGAAAACTGATGAGGATGCATTTGGTATTAATTTTAAGATTTTTGGATGTTTAAAATTTAAAAAATTTAGATATGAGAAAAGCTCTCTCTTGGGATGTAGCGAAGAAGTCAATAATACCAATAAAAACACCCGTGCATTTTAGTGAAGTGGAAGAAGCCCAGTGATTGTTATATAATTTTCTTTGTTTTTTTTCATTTTAGAGGTTATTGTTGGTACATATTTCTTTAAAAAATTTACTTTTCTTACCTTTTTTAGAAAGTGAATTGTTCTCATTTGAGCTAAATAAACAATGCACCAACCGGAAGATAAGATTTTCTTTGAGGAGGAAGATAAAGAGGAAGAAGCAATGATGAATACTATTATGCAAAGTGAAACCTTTGAAGAGGCGAAGGATGAACCGCCAGTCAATACTCCACCTATGCAACATGCGCCACTTCCAGTGGCTAATTTAGTAAGTTTTTTTATAACCGAACCTGATAATTTTTATTTTAAGGGCGAAGAGCATCTCCGTCGTGTTGGTAATCCGATTGATGATAACTAAGGTGTCGCGAAAGGCAACTTTACTGTTTTAGACGTGTCCTATGATTCCGTGTTCTATTAGCGTGTCCTATGATCAAGTCAAAAAAGTGAATATTGGACAAAAAACATTCATTCGAAAGAGAATGGAACAAAAGGGTTAAAAATAGAACAGTAAAGTCGCCTTTCGCGACACCTTAGTTATCATCAATCGGATTACCAACACGACGGAGATGCTCTTCGCCCTTAAAATAAAAATTATCAGGTTCGGTTATAAAAAAACTTACTAAATTAGCCACTGGAAGTGGCGCATGTTGCATAGGTGGAGTATTGACTGGCGGTTCATCCTTCGCCTCTTCAAAGGTTTCACTTTGCATAATAGTATTCATCATTGCTTCTTCCTCTTCATCTTCCTCCTCAAAGAGAATCTTATCTTCCGGTTGGTGCATTGTTTATTTAGCTCAAATGAGAACAATTCACTTTCTAAAAAAGTTAAGAATAAAAGTAAATTTTTCTTTATTTTTCATTATTTTTAAATTAAAGAAAAAATAAAAATAATTTTTAAAAACCTTTCCGCTAAAAATAATTCCTTCTTTCGACTTCATCTGCATCAGGAATTTCTAAATTATAACGGTCAAGTAATGATTCATCAGGTTTTGTAGGTGATCCTGTCATATGACATTTTCCAGATGCTGATTTTGGAAAGGCTATAACATCGCGTATAGAGGCATTTGAGTCACCTAAAATATAAAAAATTTTTAGATTGTTTTCCTTAAAAAAATTATTTTTTGCCTTTCGCATTTAATATTGCAACATATCTATCCAATCCTAATGCAAAACCACCTAAAATTTAAATATTTTTAATAAATATGAATAAAAAATAATTACCGTGTGGAGGTGCTCCGTATTGTAAGGCTTCGAGTAAATGATTCTAAAAAATTAAAAGAAAATTTTTTTTAATTTTAATGGACACACAATATGTCTTAAGAGAGAAGGTTTTTCTTTATTCATCAGATTTATTTAACCAAAAAATTAAGATAAAAAATTTAAAAAAATTCCAAAAAATTTTCCCTTTAGGATAAATCAAAAACTTCCATTTATAAGAATTCCCCCGATTTTTGGAACTTGTTCGGAACCCTAAAAATTAAAAAAAAATATTTTTTAACTTAAATACCAAAGGTTCATGATCAATTCCAAGAATTTTAGTCAAAACATATTTTTGTAATTCTGCATTGTGAATTCGAATTGACCCTCCTCCAATCTCTTCTCCATTAAGTACAAGATCATAATGTTGTGCTGTAAATTGAAATTAATTTTTAATAATAGATTTATTAAATTAAAAGTGGCGGATAGATAACATGGATTTGCGGACTTTTTTTCTCTCCTATTTTGTCCGCAAGTTTCGTCCGCAAATTAAAAATTTATTTTAAAAATTCAACAAATTAAATTAATCATATAAAATAGCTTTTCCCATTAAATTTCTAATAACCTTCAATTTTATCCAAATTAATTCCATTTTTTAAATCTTCTTCATGTTCAGATAAAGGAGCCTAAAAATTGATTTTTTAAAAATTTCAAAAAAAAATTTCAAAAAAAAAATTTTACAGTAAAAGGATGGTGTGCACTTTGTATTTCACCACTTTCCTCGTCTTTTGAAAATAAAGGAAATCGTGTGATCCAAACAAAATTAAATAAATTAGGTTCAAAATAATTAAAAATTGCTTCAGCCAAATAATTACGTAAATAACCTTTGAAAAATTAAAAAATTGGAAAAAAAATATTTTTAAGAAAAGAAAAAATTTACCAATAACTTTTAAAACACTTTCTTCACAATCACCCCAACTAAAAAAATAAAATTAAATTATAAATATTTTTCTAGTTAATTTGTAAAAATTAAAAAATTGCGGACGAAATTTGCAGACAATTTTCGCTTGATTTGTTGTCCGCAAGTTTTATCCGCAAAAAAAATTTTTTATTGAAAATTTTTTTTGGATTTTTTTTTCAGCTTAAAAAATTAATTAATTAACAAAAAAATTTACCAAACAACAATAACGTCATTATCCTTGTCCAAATTTAAATTTAATAAATAGTCTTTATTTATTGGAATTTTGGAGAATTTGTTGATTGACGATGGGCGAATAATTGAATATTCCTTTTTAAATATTATTTAAAAATTATATTAAAAATAAAATTGGGAATTCTTGGGGTTCGAAATATTTTTTGAAAAATTAAAAAAATAAAAAACATTTTTTTTTTGAAATTTTCTGGGTTCTAACCTCATAAAATAATTTCAAAAAATTAAAATTTCAAACCTGTTTATATGGCAAAAGTCCAATTTTCTGTTTCCAACGTAATATCCTTTCTTTAATTAAGCTTTTTAAAGCACCTTTGGCTACAAACATTTTTGCTACAATTTTTGATGAATTTTCAATATCTTCTAATAAACAATCAGTAATTTCCCAAGGAATTCGCATATCCTTTAAAAAATTATTTTTTTTTAATAAAATTTATTTTTAAAATAATCTGACCGGTTTATCTGTTCCATATTTGGTCATCTAAAATTAAAAATAAAATTTAGAAATTTAAATAAAAAAGGAGTCAAAAATAGAAAAAAAAATTTGAAATTACTATTTAACCAAAAAATAAATTTATAAAAAATTAACTTCAGAAACTGTTCATATATACGAACAGAAAAGTTTTTTTCAAAAATTTTTTTTATAAAAAGTAACCCTTCAACCCATTTTTTAATTTTTCTAGGCTTATCAGAAAGACGGAAAGAATATAAAATTCTAAATAAATTTCTAACCGCTTTAGAATAGTCCATTCGAGGAAAAGGAACGGCTGGTTTGTATTGTTCCTTAAAAATGATAAAAATTAATTTTTTAAATTTTTCTAAAACTAAACCAATTCCTCAGGCCACGAATTAATTATTATTTGTTCAATTAAGGAAATAATTTTTTCTTGATTAGTAAAAGAAAGTTCCAAATCTAATTGTGTAAATTCAGGTTGTCTGTTAGGTTTGGTAAGTTCATCTCTATAACAAATTGCAACCTTAAAATTAAAAAAAATTTTTTTTAAATAAAAAATTTTTTTTTTCATAGTCAAGGGAAAAAATCCAAAAAATCATCTCAAATAAAATTTGGTCAAAAAATCATCCCTTAAAGTTTATTTTTAATATTGTTAAATTAAAAAAAAAATTAGTGAGTAAAAACAATAATTAAAAACCTGATAATATTTGTCTATACCACCACACATTAATAATTGTTTGTAAATTTGAGGGCTCTAAAAAATTAAAAAAAATATATTTAAAAAAAAATTAAAATTAAAAGAAAAACCTGTGGGAGACTGAAGCATTCCCCTTTATCATTTGCCGGTACAGGAAATTCATTTGCACCACCAGGAGTGAAATGGCTCAAGGTTGGAGTCTAAAAATGAAAAAATAGTCAAAAAAATTTAATTAAAAAAGCCTGTATATCAACAAAAGAGCATTGGTCCTCCAAGAATCTCCTCATTTTACTTATAATTTGAGCGCGAAATCTAAAAGAAAGAAAAAAAAATTTTTTTGTTTGAAAAAAAAATTTTTAAATAAACCTCAAGGCATGTTGCATTTTATCTGTACGCAAATCAAGGTAACGATAAGTCAAACTAGTAAATAAAAAAAATATTTTTAAATTAAAATCAATTAAAAATGAAGAAAATAATTAATTAAAATAATCAACTAAATTTTTTTTTTAAATTACCGAGTCAATTCATTAGAAGAGTCAAACACTGGTAAACCACTAGGAATAGAATTGAAGACCTCTAGAATATGATAAAATTAATTTTAAAAATAAATTAAGAAATTAACCTATCTTTTCCGCATTGATCTAAAAAATAAAAGAAATTAAATTCCTCAATATAAAAATTCGAAAAATTTTAAAAAATTTCTTTTTGACGTCAAAATTCAATTTATAGGATTTTTTAAAATAAAAAAAAAACTTAAAAAATTCAAAAAAGACCTGAATATGTCCAGTAGGTATTTTATTATTTCTATCTTTTCCTCTATCAGTAACTGTCCCCTCCACAAAAAGAGAAGATTGCTCTTTTAAAGATTTTATTAAATTCTTCATTTCTTCAGGAAGCAAAGCTTGAACACTTCCGTAGGCGTCTTTTATTAGTAAAAATTCTAAGAAAAATAAAAATTGAGAACAAAATAATTTGAAAGACTAACTGTCCATTCTTTTGGTGGTTAACCACCCATAGACCTTCACTCGCTGCCCTGAATTTTAAAATTTTAAAAATAAATTAAAAATAAATTTAATAACTAACCAACATGTTCAAGTCTAAGTTCTCCACAATTATGAGTTCTCAAAGTAAAACAATTGATAGAAGACGAACATGCATTGCGGACAGAAACGGTTGGAAGTAGACGTAAAAATTGAAGAAGCATTAAAAATAAACTTGAAACAAAAAATTAAAATTAACACGTTGTTGAAGATTCCTGGGAGTTCCAGGTGAAATGGGGCTTAGACGAATATAAGGGGATAAGAATACGGCGGGGTATGAAGAATTGAGTTATGGAAAGAGGAGCCATAGGTAGAACGGGTTAATCTGAATTTCAAAAAAAAAGTGAGGAAAAAAAACGTGAGGAAAAAACGGGAGAAAAAAGGAAATCTCGTCATGTTTAAAAAATCCAGATAACTGCTGTAAAATATACAGAAAAATAGACAGAAAAAAAAATACAAAAAAATATTTTTGAATATTAATTTGAAGGTACAATTTTATTTTTACTGAAAATATCAATTGGAGTTGATTTTGAAATCGTGCCATTCACTGATTTTATTTTAGTTCCATTAGCTTTAGCAGCTTTACCTTTTTCTTCCTTTCCTCTATCTTTGTGTTGTTTAACTAATGTTTTTACATCACGACGATGTAAAATAGAATCTTTAGTTAATGCTTCTATTGCAGCTGGGAAAGAAAATTTTCTTGGAAATTTTTTTAGAAAATACGGAAAATTACCAGTAGCTACAGCTTCACTTCTTCGCTGTTGCAAAGCTTCTCGGTATTGCACTAATAATTTAACAAATAATTAATGGACTAATTTTATGGATAACGCTAAAATTTTATCCTTGAAAAAAATTTAAAAATCATCGATAGGGAGGCTAAGAGGGAAAGAAGTCCCCTCAACCATCAGTGCTCTGTGTAACTCAAATTTAGAGTTTAACGTTTAAAATAATCTTTAAAAAACCTCACTTGCGTGTATTGTCAAAAGTCCACCCCATGCAATAGACCAAAACCAACCAACAAAAAGAAAAGTGATAGTAAAGAATTGACTTTAAAAAATAAATTTTAGAATGAAAATAAATTAAAAAATAAACCTTATTCCAACAAGAAAATTAACAAAAAGAGTAACTAATTTTCTTCCTTCTTTAATGTTAACACGTGGCTGACCCATACATAGAGCTGCAAAACCACTAAAAATAGTACCAGAACCAGGCAATACAATATTCAGAAAGAGACAAGTTAAAGCAACAGGGAGAGGTAAAAATGGAATAGCTTCATGCATTACTGAAAAAGTAAAATTAAAATTTAATATTTACAATTAGAAGGGAACATGACGTCCCGTTGCTGTTATTTCTCAATAAATCAATAGGACAAGGGCAGGTATCATTATTTTTGGCATCACTCGACGTGTCTCGACGAGCTGAGTCGAATGATAATAAAATCAAAACGAGGTGACCTTGTCCTGTTGAGTTATGAACGAAAAAGTTGGGAACAGAACGTTTAGGGGAACAACCAACCCAATAAAACAAAAACGAATTTTAAGGGTATTTTCCGAACAAAAATTAAAAAAAATAATTTAAACAAACATGTAAGATCGTTGGTAGGTAAATTCACTTTATCACCATTTTTATTGTCTTTACTAGTTTTGTGATGGGCAGCGTCATGAGCGGCAAGAACAATACCAGGCATAGAAGCGGTAGCCTTAAAAAGTCATTTTTTTAATTTTTAAATAAATTTACAAACCTGGAGTATTCCTTCACTGCGTCCATAATCAATAATACGAGGTAATGATTTGTGCACAACTTTCCAACCTTTGATTTTTTCAACTGAAATTTGAAAAAAAAATATTTATTTTTAGTGAACTCCCCATAATTTCCCTATTTATCTATGGAAATAATTTCCCTGTTTCCAAGATATCATCAAAAACAACTGGGAATAAGAAAAATACCTGGAAAGATAACAAGTTCGGTAAGGTATTTAAACGAAAAGCCCTGACCGACCCCTCTGGTCGGTTTCTAGTAATAAGACAAGAAATAGAGATAAATGGGAGATAAGACAGAAATTCTAATTTACTAACCTCCAATCACACTGCTAACACCAGCAGTGACCGTTCTTAATGACATTGAAGAATATTAAAATAATTATTGAAAAATTATTGATTTTTAAAAATTTCAAAAATTGAAAATAATGGAATGTTCAAAATCAGCCCAATAACCTTAAAAACGTGTAAAAAATTCTCAAAAATTGTTTTTATTCTTTACCTTGCAAATTATTCACTTCCTCCACCCAAAAGTAAGCATTTCCCTTTTAATGCCATAGCCATTCCTTCTGGAGGAAGACAAAAATTATTATTTTTATTATTATTTTGGCCCTCCGCAGGCATATTCAATTGTGCATTGCTTTGAAGTAGTGTTTGGAAAGACCAAATTGCTGGATGGCTTAAAAATATAAAAAATAAATAAAAGAAATGTAGAAAAGGAACAAAAATGCAAGAAAAATGAGAATAAATCGAAATATTACAAAAAAGGTATTTTTGGTTGAAATTGTAAAACAAATTTTTAATTTCACCCAGACATGAATTTGAACTCATTTAAATTTAAAATCAACAAATTAATATTAACCAGCTTTTTCCTTGATAGGCAATTAAATAAAGACAATTCTCATCTCCTTTCAAACCTCTTGAGAAATCATTAAATTCAGTTGAAGAATTAACCATTTTAATCGAGCATAAGTCAGAAGGTTCAGCTCCATCATTATAGTCACAAAGTAAAAGAAATCCTGTCTGTAAAATTTTTTTTAAAAATTAAATAAAAATAAGAAACCAAAATAGCCCAATGTGCACCAACTCCATTACGATTACAAGGCTCAAAATTTCCTCGATCACAATCATAGGGGATTAAAATTGTTGGAATCTGTGAATAAATTAATCTTTAAAAAATTAAAAAAAAATTAAAAAAAAAATTAAAAAAAAAATTAAAAATAATTTTTAAATAAAAAATTTTTAAAAACGGGCAATTAATTAGAAAGCCAATTGTTCGATTAATAAATAAAGACGCCTGAACGAAACTCAAAAAAAAATAAAAATAAAGTTAGAAATTTAAAAAAATCCTCAGTTTAATTAAATATATTTCTAATTAATTTTTAGATAAATCCCTTAAAAATAAATAAAATTAACCTCATTTTCTCTTTTCTTCCCAAAGTATTCAATAATCGAAGTCAAATCCATTTCAGAAAATTTTGCAATTTTTGGATTTAAATTAGTCCAATATTTTTGTATAAAATTACAAAGCCAATCAACAGAAAATAATTCTCCATTATTTGTTATTCCATCAGAACGTCCAAGTTCTACCAAATCATTCAAACTTGGAGAATTTAAATTATAAGTATTTAAAGCATTGGATAGTGCTGCAAAACCACAACTGGAAAATAAGAAAAGTTAAGGGAAAATTTATTTTAGAGAAGGCAACAGAGAATTTTAATACTCTTCGTCAAGGAGAACCACGCTTACGAGAAATTCATAGTCGAGGACAAAATTTTAAAAAATCCATTAACTTCTAAACTACGCATAAATAGTGGAATTGGAATAAATCAGATCAAAATTCCCGATCGACAGTTTAATTTAGAAATCGAGAAATTAAAATATAAAAAAAGCCCTGGTTTGTACCTCGTCAAGACTCTATTAAAAAATAAAATTAATTAAAAAACTAACGTTGGCCCAACCTGAAGTACCGGTTTAATAATTTGATGAGCACAATAAAAAGCCTTTGAATAAGTTGATTGGTTCAATATAAGATCCAAACGAGATTTGAAAAGAGGGCCAAAATTGTTGCATGCATCATCCATCACGTTAAAATTAAAAATTATTAAAATTTAAAATTGATATAAATATTAACTGTAAAGTTAACTTCAACAAATAAAAAAATAAAATTTAAATATAAGTCATTTATTCACAAAAAGCAAAAAATAAAGCAAAAAGTTGCGTAGTTATTGAGATACTTCTAATTTTAATATTATTTAAGTAAATCTGGGAGAAGCAAGAAAAAGAAGATTGCATTAAATTTAAAAAATAAAAGATTAAAATGCGATAGAAAATGGAAAAAATTATGGATGAAAAAAAAAAATTATTTTTAACTTAATTTAATTTAAAATTTTGTGGATGAAAAAAAAATTATTTTTAACTTAATTTAATTTAAAATTTTGTGGATGAAAAAAAAATTATTTTTAACTTAATTTAATTTAAAATTTTGTGGATGAAAAAAAAAATTATTTTTAACTTCCTTTAATTTTAAAAGATATTCAGAAAATTAATTAAATTAGAAAATGGACTGTCATGGAGAATTTAAAAAAAAGTAAAAGAAATATTAAATATTATTACTAGAAATAATCAGAATAATTTTAAAAATTTTTTTTATTTAACCTTCCAAATTTGTAATTTTTGAAGGACAAATCACTAAAAATTAAAAAGTAATTTTAAATTAAAAAAATTAAAAAAACCATTTAAAATATAGTCAGTAAGTAAAGAGGAAAATTGGTCACTACCATCACACATTGCTTGCAAAACTAAAGAAAAAAAAAGAAATATTTCAAAAATTTAGAAAAAAATACTTTTGTTTAAAGATTCCAAAACGCGAATATCTGGAACTTCCTGAGAGTTATCATATGGAATTTTGACTGAACACAACTTTAAAATTTAAAGAAAAATTAATTATTAAATGAGTCAATTTTTACTTAAACTTTGACTTTAAAATTTTTAAAAATAAATGCTGAAAATAAAGGGCAAAAAGGTAAACCCCAACAATCCTCATGGTTATTGACTAAGGTTATGAAATTAAAATCTCATCGATTTCTAATCAATTAACGTCAAATTGATTCGACATATCTCAAAGAGCTGAGCCGGAACTCAACAAAACAAACGAGATCTGACTTTATTATATCGCGTAGGTTAGGAATACAGGTTGGTGTTCAACTTAAAAATAAAAAAAAGCAAACATTATTTTTCGAAGCTGATTTTGTTTCCTTCTGCTTTTGTTTTTTCAGACTCCCTGCCTTTCGCCGCTTTTCTTGCACATCAATTAATAAAGTAATAAATTGATTTCTGACTTCTTTTGCATAATCTAATTCATCACGTCGAGCAAGTTCATTAACCAATTCTTCATTATATAATTGAATAATTTGCTCAATTTCTGAGACTATTGTGATTAATTTACTTTGGCTGTAACGAGAAATTTCTTAAAAATAAGAAAAAAAATTTTTCAAAAAAAAAGGGAAAACCTTCAGCACTAATCGGCGCCAATTCACTGCTTTTTATTTGTTGTCTGGCATTAAATATTTGTTCAGCATCTATACAATTGTTTGGAGAACGCATTGAAGAGTACATTGAATCAAAAGATTCTAATGTTCGTGGAGTGTTGATTAAAGAACGGGTCATTAAATCACCGGCCTTAAAATTTAAAAAGAGTCGATGAACCAAATATTAAACAAAAACCTGAATAATATCATCAATCTCTTCAATAACTCTGTCAGCATTAACAGGTGGCAAAGCATCACTTCCAATGGAAGCAGCAGCCGCGTGAAAGTCCAACCGTTGAGTGTCGCTTTTGTCTTCGCTATCGTCATCTTCTCCGCTGTCAGTGTCCGAAAGACTGCTAGGACCAGTTGGTGTAGTTCCATCATGATTGCGTTGCTAGAATAATCTTTTAAGTGAAAAAAAAAGAAAACCTTTGGAACTTTTAAATCAAGCGCTGCCATTTGATTACGACGAATGACAGATTGGTGGAAGTCAATAGGAGGAAGACTTCCATAATTGCCTGTAAGCGTCCACCAGAATCTTATTAAATAGAAAATGGGTTAGAAATGTCGCCGGACAAATTAAGAAAAAATAAAAATCTTACTGGCTCTCGTTCATAATTTCCTCTTGTGAGCGAATTTTGACTGGAGCAATTTGTTCGGTACATTTGTTCATATCCTTCAGTACGCCTGAAACGTTTTTGTCAAAGGATTCAACCAAGTCTTGAAGAGAAGTAGAAATAATGGAATTTGAAGCAGAAGAGCTTGACTTGTCCATTTCCGCAGCTATTTTCCGTGGTGTTTGTTGATTTCGAGGTCTTAAAAGATAAATAATGTTGAGATTTATTATTTACCTATTTCCTAGAGTTGATTTGGGTAGAATACATCTTTCCAGATTTGCATCATCTAAAATCTCAAGTTCATCAAATTGTGCAAGTGGTACATCTGGAATTTCAATATCGCATGCTGAGCGACTAGACATAGTTTTTTTGTTGTAAAATGATAGAATAAGTTGTTTTAGTTGAAATTTCTAGTTGATATTCATTTTGATTGAATAAAGAACACTAAAAGCATCATTAGATACATATTGATCAATGAACGCGGTTTAAATGAAACATAAGTTAAAAGTGGGAATTTTTGAAAAGAAAATAGAAAGGATAAAGTACATATCCTCTCGTCAATAATAAGCCTCTGGCAAAATCATTAAAGCAACAAACAAGCTAATACCAACAAAAAAATGAAAAAGAACAAATAATCCTGTCTGTACTCTCTTAATTTCCTACACTATTTCATTTTTAATAAATTTTGGGACGAAATGACATTTAATAAAAACATAACGCCAAAATATTTTAAAGTGTAAAAAAATTTTAACGTCACAAAATTTAAAAAACCTCTCTTCGATCTTCAGTCCATAATTTGCATAAAATTATTTCTACATTTATCTAGTAATGCTTCCATTCCGCAACAGCATAGAATGTACTTTATTCTCTTGCACCTTCCAGCAAAGCGCCAAATTCCGTTGCATTTATTATTTATTTCTCAACTTTATTTTTCCTTCTTTTTAATTTGTTCTTAATTTTACTGATCAAAATTGATCTTTATTGAAATTATATTTTTTTCTTTCTATTGTTTTATTATCTTCTTCCTCATTTGTGTTTAATTCCCTTTATTTTTGTTCAAAATAATCCTTTAAATTATCAATTTCAATGATTTAATTATTTATTTCATAGAATTTTCTTCTACTCCTTTTTAAATTATTTTTTCTTTGTGTTTTCGACAGAAAACAAAGAGAAATTTTTAATTATCAAGGATTAGACTTTTAATTTTGTCCTTTGCATGCTCCTTAATTTTTATCATTTTTATTCCTTTGTCGCATTCCCATATTTTTTCCATGAGCCGCTTCAAAACACTCCCAAGACTGAAGCTGTATGTCCTCCAAGAAGAATGCTTTCCTAGAAACACGCCATGATTTTTGAATATATACATACTATACAATTAGGGGGTGATTGTCACAAAAAAATTTCCCTCATATTTTCTTCTTTTTCACAGATTAATAATTATTAATTTACTCTAATAATTTTGAACTATTTGTTTGCTTTTCTTTCAAGAAATTGACCGAAATCTTTTTTTAAACTTCCTTCGCTTCTTAACACTTTTATTTACCTACTTTAAATTTTTCTTTCTTTTTAGAGACTAATTGAAAGATCAAACCCTAAAAACTTAAAATCTTTAAAACTGACTTCAAACAATATTTAGAGTTATTGATCACGAGTGGAGAGTGAACGCGTTTTTTGTTCTTTTCTCCTAATAATGTTGGCTCCAAGGTTAATTAATTTATTTACTTTTAATAGCATAAAATTCCAAAAATTAATCTTAAACCTTTTTAATTTCAGAGGCAGTCCTTCAAGAATAATTGGTTTAATAGCTGCCGTCGCTGCATTATCTAACTTCTTGGTAAGTTATTTTATTTAATTAAAAAAATTATTTAAAAATTTCTTTAGGAAGGCTATTCATCTTCATATCCAAATACAGCAGGAGATTCATTTAGGTATAAACTACTAATTTAAATGAATTAATTTACTTACTATTTTTACAGAAAATTCATTAATAATTCTTATATTGCTCGAGGAAGCGTTTTGACAGTATGGGCATTCACTTGGTTAGTTTTTTAAATTATATTTTTTTCCTGCTTTCTTTGCCTTCTAAAAATTATTTAAATGATTTAAATTAATTAGTAATATTTTTTGCTTCTTTAAATTTTTTATTTAAAAATATTTTTAAGGTATTGGTCTTTGCTTCTCAATATTTGGTTTATTGGCTATTTGTTTGGTTAATTTTATTTTTAAAAATATTTTTCTAAAGTTAAAAAAATTTTTTAGGCACAATTTTAACTCCTTTATTCACAGAACGTTATGGACGCAAAAGTATTTTTTTAATCTTTCAAAATGTATTTTTCCAATTTTAAAATTTTCTTCAGACAGTCTCTGCCTAGCCAATTGTATTTCTCTACTTGGAACTTTAATTACTATATCTGGTTTATTTAAATTAATTTTTTTAATTAAAAAAAATGTTTTTAGGCATTTTTCTAGAAATTCCAGAATTATTAATTTTTGGAAGAATTTTTGCTGCTGTTGGTTCTGGACTTTCTTTTGGGTCTTTAATTCTTTTTATTCAAGTAAATTTTTTAAATTAAATTGGTTTTGACTTATTATTTTAAAATTAAAAAAATTTTAAATTAAAAAAAATATATTTTAGGAAACAACACCAACACAATTAAGAGGAACTTGCAGTTTTTTGAGTGAAGGTTTAATTTAAAAATTAATTTAAAAAATTTTTTAAATTTAATTTTTAAGTGTCTTACATTGCTGTTAGCGTTATTGGAATGGGTATGGGAATGGATTTGATGTTGGGAAGGAATTTGTTGGCACTTGTTGGTAAGTTTTTTTAATTTAAATAAATTTTTTTTAATTTCATTTTTAGGTTTTGGAGCCATTCCTGGCATTTTATCCATTTTCATTGTCCTCCCGTTAAGAGAATCGCCAAAATTTTTATTATTAAATCGGAATGATAGAAAAGCGGCAATTAAATCGTTGGAATTTTATCAAGGTTTTTAATTAAATTTTAATTTTTTAATTTATATTTTTAACTTAATCTTTCGAGTTTTTCGTATTTTTCTAATTTTTAGAATTTTTTTTAAATCAAAAGAATTAATTTTAAAGGCAAACAACCAGACAATCACGAAACAGCTATAGCCGAAATAATGAAAGAATCGGATACTTCAGGACACAAAAGAAAAGATGGGACTTCTTCAAATATATCAATAATAAAGGCATTAATTCAAGTAATGAAACAACCACATTTACGGAAAGCTTTTATTATTGGGACTTTGTCATTACAAATAATTGGTATTTTTTAGTTTTTTTTAATTAAAAAGGGTTAAAAATTTTTAAAATTTTTTTTGAAATTCCAGGGGTTTTTAAATCCAAAAAAAAATTTATTTTTGATTTTCTTTTATTTTTAAAAATCACTAAAAAATAGGGATCAAACTAAAATTAATTAAAAAAATTTTTTTAGTTGGTATTTGGCCTATAATTTACATATCTACTGATTTGTTAGAAGCCCATTTTGATGCTAATGCTAGTCAAGTGAATTAAATAAATTTTTAATTTTTTAAAAATTAATTAAGAATATTTAAATAAATTTAAAAAATTAATTTTTACAGTATTCTTCATTTGCCTTTATTTGCGCGAATTTTGTTGCTTCAGTTATAGGAACGTGTAGCGTTGAAAGGTTTTAATTTATATATTTTTTATTTCTTTTTCCCTTGCAAGAATATAGATTAATTAAACTTTCCGGAAACATTTAAATTATTTTCCGGAAGCATTAAAAATAATTAAATATAATTTTAACATGAAGAAAAATACAAAAACTTTCCGGAAAACATTTAACAATTATTTTTTTCCGGAAGGCTATATTTTCTATAAATTATTTTTCTTTCCGGAAAACACTTGCCCATTTAAACCTTCCTATAATTTATTCCTACTTCCGGAAAATTTATTTTCTTCCTGAAATTAATTTTTATATTTTTAAATTTAATTTATTTTTAAATAAGGTTTGGTCGTCGTCCAATGTTAATATGTTGCGGAATTGCAAATACGTTATGTTTATGTTCTTATATTTTATTTGATAGAATGACTAGTCAAAGTTAGTGAAAAATTTTATTTAAGATTAAAAAAAGTTTTTGAAATTTTTAAAGAATTTTTTAATTAAAAAATTTTTTTATGAAATCTTTAAGTTCAAAAAATTAAAAAAAATTTTTGGAGCCTCCAGAAATTTTTTTAATTTTTACAGAATCATTTTTCTTCGTCGACCCCCAATTTAAATATGGCTGTGTTTTCTCTCTAATAGCCTATGGAATAACTTATGGAGCAGCACTTGGCCCAATAGCTTTCTTTATTACTTCAGAACTTGTTCCTCAAAGATTTCGTTCACTTGTGCAATCAATTGTTTTTATGACTAACACAGTTTTTTTTAAATTTATTTTTTAATTTTTATTAATTTTTTTAGATTATCAATTTTGTCTTTTCTTTCATCACTTTGCCTTTATATGTATATTTTTAAGACAATTTTTAATTTATTTTTTTTTTAATTTAGGAAGTAATCGATGTCTGGTCGTTTATACCTTTGTATTTTTTAAATAATTTTTTTTAATTAAAAAAAAAATTTTTTTTCAGATTTATTATTCCTTCAACCATTTCAATTATTTATCTTATTAAAGAGTTGCCGGAAACTAAAGGTTTTTTTAATTTATTAAAATCTCTCTTATTCCTCGTTATTTATACCGGTTCTCCCTTCAAAAATCTCTGTCCTGTCACAAATTTCTTTCCTATCCCTTACAATTTATTCAAAGCTCTCAGCTATCCCGGCTTGGAACTGTTCCTAAAGGGTGGAATAAGCTAGAGAGGTTTAATGTCACTTATTAAAAAATTATCTTTTTAAAGGCCGTGAAATCCACGAAATAGTCGAACAACTCAAAAAAGGCACAAAAAAGAAAAAGAGTGGAATAATCCATCCAATGGCTAAAGGCTCGATAGCAACCGTTGCTTCATCTACAACAATATCAGATGAAGAAAATGATGATAGTGAAGATTTTGAGGTTAATTTTAAAAGAATAATTTTTAAAAATTTTTTAAAGGACGGAAAGTGCATTCCAGACATTCTTTTGGCAACCACAGGACACGGCAAAAATTCACTTATAAAAACAGCAGCTGGACGTATTGCTATAGCTGCTGCAATTTCTAAAGTAATTGGAAGTGAACAGAATAAAAAGATTATAATAACTCCAATACCTGAGGAAAAAGAGGAGGAAGGAAAGGAATAAAATGAAGACTGGATTATTAAAAAAAGGTTTTTCTATATTAGAGGTTTAATTGTAAATATTTAATTGCATAATTTTATTTAAGGGATATTTGGGGACAGACATAGAGAAATTAAATGGGGCCCTTTAAGGATAGACGGAGGCAAGAAAAACCATTTTTTTCGGGACCTATGGTCAATGGGAAAAATTATCTTTCCTCGTATATCTGTCCTCAAATGTCTCTACTTATTATTTTTGTGGGATCAAATGTCTAGAAATTTTTTAAAGGGTTCCCATAGTTTTTCTCATTATTTTTTAGAAATATGCGAAGATTTGGTTTTTTTAGAAATATTGACAAACGTCTTTTTAACAAACGCATTATTAGGTAGAGAAGAATTAATTGACCCAATATATTTTCTCTCTTCTAACTTCTCTAATTTACATTTTTTCTTTAGTTTTGCAGAGATACTGTCTATTTTGAATTAATAAAGTGTAAACATAATGCCAATGTATTTTTATTTATTGATTAATTAGAGATTGGGTGATTCATCCAGTTTTTTCTATTTTTTTCTGAATTTTGTTGATTTTTTGTTTACTTTTTCTTTTTAGACATTTTAAACATTTTCTTAACATTATTTAACGGTTAATGGATGGATTAGCAAAACGCAGTTCGCGACGTGCTTTGTTTGGTGCTGGACGTGCTCCAGAGACGGATGAATGGTTACGAGGTTATTTTAATAAATTGTTTTTAAATTTTCTTTTTTTTTATTTTTAGAGTTGGAAAACAAAAATATGGAAGAAAAAGTTAAAAAATGGAATTTTGATTTTCGGGAAGGCAAACCCCTTGTTACTGATGAATCTTCATCTAGTCATGTTTACGAGGCTGTGGATGAGGAGAAGGTTTCCTTTTTTGATTTTAAATAGAAAAAATTATTTTTGAACTTCTAGGTTCCTTCTTTTTACCATACAAAAACGATTGGACCTTCTGGAGTGTCTCGTTCATTATTTATTCATCCAGCAAAAAAGGTGACAAAACGATCAGATTTGAAGCAAATTGAAGAAGAAAAAGAGATTAAAACAACTACAATGTCGAAAGATGCTATTCCATCCACTAGTGAATTGATTGATTCACACGAAGAGGTTTTATTTTTAAATTTATTTTTTTTAAATTTTTATGTGCAAAAATCTAGGTGATTGATTCTCTCTAACTCCGGGATGTCCTTTGGATTATTTTAAAAATTTCTAAGTTCTCTGTATCTCTAAAAGCTTTTTTTTCAATGTTTTCCTTCGTGGCACAATATAACTTTTCGAAATTCTGAACTGTGTTGATCTAAACACTTTCTCTTTCTTTTTTTTTCTCTTTATGGGCCTGTAGATTTCCATCATTTTACTTTTAATTAACTTGTAACTTTGATAATTATTTTTTTCCAAATTTTCAGAAACCAACAGTTTCAACATCTACTTTGTCTTCAACTTCAATTCCAAGCCCTCATAAACGTTTACGCAAAGCTCGGCGTAGTGAAATTACTCCACAAAAGAGGAAGAAAGTTGTGGCAACGGCAACGACTGGAATTGTTAGGAAACGGGCAAAGAGAGGAATTAAAATGGAAAAGGATGTTGGTGGTTAAATTTAAAACTTAAATTTCTTTAGAAATTTGTTATCAAAAATTTGGAAGAATAAGGCATTCTCTAAAAAAGCGGGGAAATAAACTTGTAGATAACAAGGTTTGGGGTCCCATAAATAAGCTCAAATTTTTGTTTTTGACATATTCACCAAAATCCGCAATTTTTCTCAGCAAATTGGAAAAAATAATTTTTTAGAATAATTTTTCGTTTTAATGGGTTGCCCAATATTTCGATATTTCCAAGGAGTCTATTTACCCCAAAAATGCCCAATTTCCGCCAATTCATATAATTAGGATTTCTTTCTGAATTTATTTTAGAATTTGCCTTTTATCAAAAATAGTATTATTCCCTGGTGTGCATTATATATTAAATTTAATAATCAACTTATTATTACCAGAAAAAATATTATTCTCTCAAATTCTCATCAATATTACCTATATAAATTCTTTTGATTTCTACTCATTTTAAAAAATTAAATTATTCATTGTCCGCAAGTTTTGTCCGCAAATTTTATTTTACCCTTTTTTCTTTTAAACGTGCAAAAATATTTTTTAAAATTTTTGTCATTTCTTTTCACTTCTTCTTTTGTTATATTAACACAATTTTTGTTAAAAAATTTTATTTTTTTGGTTTACTCGATTTTTCTGGAAATTTTTCAAAAAATTTTTTTGAATTTTTTAAAAATCGAGTAATTTAATGCTTTTATAAAATCCCAATTTATTCATGCTATTTTTATCAGTTTTTTAAAAAATATTTCACTCACTTAAAAATATACTTGCCTTTTTTGTTTAAATTATTCAAGAATTTTTAAATTTTTTTTATTGTCCGCAAGTTTTGTCCGCAAATTTAATTTTTCTATTTTTACTTAGAGAATAAAATTTATTTGAGATAAATCAATAAATAATTTATTTTAAATATATCAATTACTTTATTTTAATATTTTTAAAAATAGAAGTTTTAAATATTAATATCTTGTAATTTTTAGATTCGGTTGAAATTTGAGAACTCTCAAGGACGCAAAAATAGACGAATTCTAAAATCAACTGTGTTCTTTTATTAACTATTCAATCATATGTTATTAGCTTGGTTTACTTTTTAAATAATTTTTTTTAATTTTTTTGTTCTAACTATGGTTGGAAAGAACGATTAATACTTTTACCCACGGTTTTGGGTTTTCGTCAATTTTTTTTAATTTGTGAAAAGTTTTTAAATAATGCCAATTTTCTTAAACTATCGATTTTTAAATATTCTCTAATACCGATTAATTTTTTGGCAAAAAATTCAAAAATTTTCAAATTTAAAAAAGGTTCTGTTCAGCTAGTTTTAACGATAAACGGCTAGAAAAGCCTGGAATTTTATTTTGTTTTTGATTTTTTAAATTTAAAATCCTTTGTCTCTTTTTAATTTGTCTTTATTTTTTTTTTGATATTTTTTATTTTTAAATTTTTTTATTTAAATTTTTTATTTAAAATTTCCCTGTCTCTCCTTAAATTACGTTGTCTCTAATTTTTATTTTTCTCTAGTTCTAATATTTTTAAAAATATGTATGTTCAACTGATAATTTTATTTTTTAAGCTAAATCTAAGCATTTTTTAAATTTTACTAGTAGCATTAGCCATTTTTAGAATCAATATTGAGATAATCCCCTCTTTTCGAAACCTTTCCCACAAATTTTTATTTTTGTTATGTATTTAATTTTCTTCTCTATTTTTCCCTCTCATTTTTTGCTGCTGGGCAACCGCTTTGCTTATTTTTTTATTTTCCTCTATTTTTCATTTTTCTCGTTCTATTTAGTCAAAATTGAAAAAAATAATTTTCTGGGCCATCTGTTGACAGCGAAAAAAAATTTTTTTTGTTGGTCATTGGGTTGTAACAGAAGATTTGTGAGAGAAAACTTTTTGAATAAGAGAACGGCAAATTTTTTTAAATTTTATTTTGTTTACAAAATTTATAAAAATATTTAATTTCTATAATCCTTTACTTTTTTGCATATTTAAAAAAATTTTTATTTTCGTTTATTTTAATTAATTCAGATTTTAATTAATTTTAATCAGATTTTAATCAGATTTTAATTATTTTAATTAATTATTTTAATTAATTTATTTTAATTTTCGATTTATCCACAAGTTTTGTTTTTTTTGCTCATTTCTATTAAATTAATTCAGAAAAAAATTAATTAAATGAAATTTAGTCCCTTTTTTCTATTTTTTTGAGGGCCACAAATTTTTATCCGCAAAATTTGGTTTATCCGCAAAACTTACTTTGTCCGCTTCATATTTTCCTTCATATTTTCCTTTACATATTTTCCAACAAAATCTTTTTTTTATTTTAATTTTTTATTTTTATTTAACGATTTTTTTTTTAATTTTCTCTTGTGTTTTGCTCAATCGAATTATATTTTTCTGCAACATTTTAAAACATTACCCATAAAACTAAATTATCGAGAGCGCTCCTTTAAAAAACATTTTTTTTCTTTTTAAATTCTTACACATTTTTTTTGGTTTATGCCCTTCATTTAATACACATTTTCCTTATTTTAGAAAAAAAAATTTTATTTAATATTTTTAATGATAATTTTTGGTCGATTTTTGTTCCTTCTCATTTGGAAAATTTTTCCTTTTTTTTTATATTAAAATTTTCTGATAAGAGCTCTTTTGTATTTTATTTATTTTTTGTTTCCATTTTTGATTTTTTTTTTGAATTTTTTTTTTCTTTATTAATTTTCCAATTTTGCTTTTTAATTTTTAAATAATTATTTTTAAACAATAAATAGTCTAAAAATGGAAAAATTCTAAAATAGAAAATTAAAATTCTAGTTATTAATTATCTCCCCAGATTTCCTTTCATTTTTATTTAAATAGTTAGTTAATATACAATTCTTCATTTTTTCTGCTAAATTTTTAATTAGACCAAATTTGCTTCGTTGCATTATTTTGTAATAAATACCCTCTATTTTTTAGTTTTTAATTTAAAAATTTCATTTTTTTTCTCTATTTTTTCTTTGTCTTTCTCTTATTTTCACATACTCTCTAACCTTGCGAAATTTGACTGTTTATTTTTTTTTATTTGTTTGTCGATGCTGGGCCATAGATTGTTTTTTTTTGTTTTTTAAGTTTTATTTATTTATTGCTTTATTTCTATTCATTTATCAAAAGAGGAGGATGAAAACTAATTTTTCCAATTTTTCAATTTATTAATTTTTAATCGAAAAAATTTGTTCATTCCATATTTATGGATTAATCTGGATATATTTTTTACTAATTTTTTTTCGATTTTTTTTATTCTCATTCATTATCCTTCTTTTATCATTCGAAATGCACAGGTGGACACTTTGGAAAATTGGGCGATTTTTTTCGATTTTTCATTTTTTGTTTTTATTTATTCTTAAGACACCTGACTGAATTTTTTAAGCGATTTTTAGTTGACTGACCATCCTTATATTCTCTTAAAAAATAATAATAAGTAGGGATAATAGAAAAGGGACAACAACAAAAATAAACAAAATATAGGCTTCATTGACGTAATTAGACTTTTTCTTTTTAATTCTTTTCTTTCATTTTTTTCATTTTTATTATTAAATATTTATTTATTTTTTCTTATTTTTTTATGAAAAAGTACAATTATGTATATTCCCTTTTTTATCCTGTAATTATTCTTTTTTAATTTTAGACATTTTCCTACTTCTGCGAGGTCTTTTAAGACTTAAATATCCCCCGAAAACAGAACGCCAAATTTTTTTTTTTAATTTTTGGCGCCAATTTGAATTTTTAAATAAACGGTATTTTTAATGAAATTTTATTTTTTTAATTTTTTTGAATAAATTATCTTTATGTAACAATATTTTCACACTATTTTTAGCTTATTTATTTAAATAAATTTAATTTTCTCATCGATTTTCTCAATAAAGCCTTCCCTCATTCAATATAGCCTTTCCCTTATTTTTAACTTTAATTTCCGCTCTTTTTTCTATTTTTCACATTTTTTTTCCTTTTCTTTTTTCTAAACTTTGCTTTAAAAAACTAGAAAAAATGTCCAAAAACTAATTTTCCAGAAAACTCTTATATTTTTGTTTCTTCTATTTTTCTCCTTGTTGGTGTGTGTTCAATTTCCCTAGAGAAGACATTAAAAACTAGAGCTTAAGAAAATGAGAAAATTAAAGAAAAAATGTTTTTTTTGTGAATTTTTTGGAAAAATTTTTTGGATAATAAAAATGAATATTAAAAAGTAGAGCCAAAATTAATTTAAAATTAATTTAAAAAAATATTCCCCAAAAATTTTTTATTTTCTTATTTTTCTCATTTTTGTTGTTTTTTTAATATATTATTTTTTATTTACTCAAGTATGTTGAAATATATTTTTTTAAAATTATTTTGATCAAATTGTAGGGAAAGCGAGATATTAAAAATATTTAGGGGGAAGCCTTTAAGCTTTTTATTGATTTCCCAACTTGTTTGTTAAAGCCGCTTTTCTCTTTCTAAATGTCACGGTCAGAGGCTGTTAACGTATTAGGACAAAATGTCTATGACAAATTGCCAGTCTTTTAATGTTGCCCTTTTTGTTAATTTTTCCCATGTTGCTCTTTGTCTTTTCTTACGCTTATTAGCATTTTGTCGTTTCTTCCTTTTGTATTTTCTCTCATATGGTCGTTTTGTCACTTTTCTCTTTTACCATTTTGTCTTTTTCTCTCTTGTGCCATTTTGTCGTATGTTTCCTTTTGTAACGTTTTGTCGTTTTTTTACCATTTTCAAATTTCCATTTGTCACCGGCTGTCATTTAATATTTCAAAACCTCCTCTCTACTTTCTAGTTTTCTTTTTTTCTAATTTTTGTTACTCTTATATTCTCGTTCTTATACATTGGCACACCCAAACAATCAATCATCACACACTATCTCTCAGTTTGTTTGCGCACTATTAGAGTTTGTGACAGATGACAGCTTTTCCTTTATATTATTTATCTTTTCTAGTTTTTTTCTCTGTCTTCTCTCTCTTGGCCACACTTCCTCTCTAACCTTCCCAACAAATTTCTTCCCATTACACTTTAAATTTGTCAAAAGCCAACAACCGACTTCTTTCTTTTCAATATTAAATTTTTTAAAAAACTTGGTTAAAATTTATTTCCATGCCTCTCTTTTAATTCTTAAAGATATTCACCTATGTTAGTCATATTTATCAATTTTAATTTGTTAATACTGCGTGACTTTTAACTAAAGATTAGATACAAACAAACATATTTGTGTTTCTTTTTTTTTAATTAAATAGAAGGACTACAATTTTTTTTTGAAAAGCTACTTTTTTTTCTTCTCTATTTTAAAATCTAAATTTTATATTTATTTTAGTCTGGTTAGGACTGATCGATCAATTGATCAATAATATATATTTTTCGATTTTCTTTTAATTTAAATTTTCTCTTCCTAATGTTTTTAAAAAAATTTATTTTAAATATTTTTTACGCCAAAATTAATTTTTTCAATTAAAAATTCAATTTAAAAAATATTTTTAATTGCTTACCTCCAATAGGATTCGAACCCTCGACCCCTAAATATATTTAAATGGTCCAAATTTAAAAATTTCCAACTACACCACAGACTAATTTTTTGCGATTTTTTTGTTTAATAATGCTTTTTCAACTTTTTGTAATAAGATAATAGCAATAATTATTTATTATTTTTTCTCCACTTTTTTCTCATTTTTTTTCTCAATTTTAATGTTTATTGCGCAAATAAATAAAAAATCTTAAAGCTATATAGGTGAGATTAATATATTTTTATGTCCTTTAACTGTCGAGAAATATATATTTTTAATGGGTTTTAAGGGGTGACAGGAGGAAGGGTTCGCGCATTTATGAGAACACTGAAAAAGTCTATAAAAAATAAGGACGGCTGAAAAATAGGGGAAATGGTAAAAAAATATTTTTCGAATAGAGGGCAAAAATTACCTTAAAATGCCTTATTTTCTTATTTTTTTAAATTTTTTCTTTGAATATTTTTTGTTTTTTCCGCATCTTTTCCTTTTTTTTAAAAAGAAAATTAAAAAAAAAGATTATCTTTTGAGGGCATCATTGCGAGAGAAAAATTGTAAAAAGAAAGAACGTCAATGGCAAGAAGCCTTGTAAATTATTTTTCTTTAAAAGCTTGTTTTCTATCTTCTAATATAGATAAAGGTCTGTCTTTGTTTGGGAATGTGTCTGAGAAATTTTTAAAAATTTTTATAAATTTTTAGCCTTCGAAAATCCGAAAAAATTAGGTCCTTCTATGAATTAATTAAAAATTGTGACCAAATTAAATATTTTCTTCTCCTTGGCGAAATGTACTTTAGGTGAAATAAATTTTTGCTTGGGCGCAAGTACGAAAGACATAAAAAGGGAGTAGTAAACTTTAAGAGTTAAATTTTTGCCCAGTCCTTTAAAAGCCTTAGAATTATCCTCGTTCCTCTATAAGCTAGACAGTAGCTGCCAGATGCGAGCGTGAAACAAGCACACAAACAAATCCATTGATGGCTTTTTTTGCCTTAAAATTGCCTAAGCTTTTATGGCTTTCCCACAGCTATATTTACATTTTTTTCTCTTTTTTTGCGCATTTTCTCTACCTTTTAAAAATTTTTTTATCCTTAGTTTGGGCAAATAAGGCTTGACTATGAAGGGAATAGACTAAGGCTAAGCTAACCTCTCCTCTCGTTTTTAGCTATCGGATTGCCAACAAACACACACCAAAACAGTCAGCCGCCATTTTTTGTGAAGAGAGAGCCTTCCATGCTTCATTCTTATATATCTAATATTTTTTTATATTTTTTGCCTATTTTCAACCCTAAAAATGTATGTAAACATCAATTGAAATGTTTTAGTGTTTGTAGAAAAATACAAAAAAATGGTCACGAGTTGATTGAATTTTGGGGGATTTTTTAAGGGAGTTTGACTGATTTTTAAGGATTTAAGGTTTCGCTTTTATTTATTTTTTTTGTCATGGTTTTTTTCAGGCTTCTATCCATTTCATCAACTTTATCTCTTATTTTTCCGCTTATTTTTATTTTATCCTTAGTTTCCATTTTTCATCATTTTTTACCATGCATTTTTAATAATTTACACACTTCATATTAAAAATAGGCATATGATGTTAACTTTTCTATTTCACTTTTCTTCGTGGTTTAGTGGTTTTTTAAATGTTCCTGAGTTTTTTGGTATTTTTGGTTTATTTTTTGATTTTTTTTTTAATTTTTTATGATTTATTAAAAATAGGAAAGGTATATTTTTATACTTTTTCTAAATTTTGCAAATTTATTTTTTTTCATTTATAAAAAGATGACGTTATAAAAGACGTAAGCACTAATAATTTGTTTTTAAAGGATTTTATTGAATAAAACAACAATAAAATGATAATTGGGGGAAGTGTGGATATACAGCTAGGTAGAGACAGACATTAAAAATAAAAATATGTTTTTTGAATGTTCTAAAAATAGAATAAATATGTGAAGGAGGTTTTTAAATTTTTTGGGGTATTTTGAGGTTTTTTTAGTATTTTTTGATTTTTTAAAAATTTTTTCTTCGTAACGGGGTGTGTCCGCAAATATTTGTCCGCAAATGTCGCCTTACCTTTAATTAAAAAATTTTTTTTAATTTTTAAAATTTTTTAAATACTACATTTTCATCTTAAAAACATCCACATTTCTTCATTTTTCCTCTTTTTTCAATTATTTTTCTAATAAGATTACTCACATCTTTCCATTTACCGCACACTCATTTCCCCCAAAGGAATTGTTCGTCTTTTTTTGCTTTTTTGACCTCATTTCTATTAAATTCCAAACAAGATTCCCATTAAATGATTGTTTCTTTCCTTTATTTTAATTTAAAATTTTTAAGATTAGTAGAATTGTTTTTTTGGATGTTTTTTTAATTTAAAGGGTAAATTCGACCATTTTTTTTATTTTATTCATTTTTAATTTAAATTAATTCGCGTATTGCGTTCTATTTAATTAAACTTTTTCTTTTTATTTTTCTCTAATTTTTAATCTGTCTCTCTCATCTTCGCGTAGTCTCTAATCCTTTTAGTTTCTCTATTTTCTTCATTTAATTAACTTCTTTTTTTATTTCTTCATGATTGATTATCAATTTGTGATTCTTTTTGTTCTTTTAATTTAATAAACTTTTTAATTTCAGCTCTAATTGACAAATCCGGTAACAAAAAATCGAAACGCGTCAAAGTTTAAAGAAAAATTAAAAAAAACTTCTTTTTTAAATTCAATTGACTGACAACACATTCAAAACTCCTAAAGGGTTGTTGTGTTCTTCTCATCAGTTTTGTCAAGAAACGGACTTTAACTGATTGATATATAATTTATTTTCTCTCTATCCTTTTTCCATTCGTTTTTCGCTTCCAAACAGCGTTTTTAAACAACACACACATTTCCTTTCTTTTTTACTCTCGCAAGGCTTTGCTGACACATTTTGCCTGTCAAGAGAAAAGAATTCTTCCCAACATATATTATTGACTTAAAATTCTCTTCAAACCAATTTTAGAGACAAACAACAAAAAAGTTTTTTAATTCTTCTATTATTTTTATTGAAAAACAACAAAACTAAAAAATGGCTGATCAATTGACTGAAGAACAAATTGCTGGTTTGTTTTATTTAAATTTTTTGGATTTTTTTAACGGGGATTGGGTTCCATAGTTCTGACTAATTTTTTAATTCACTGACTTGGGCCTGAGTTCCAGGAAAAACCACAGAAAAATGCTGGGCCGGGGACTCTGGGTACAGGCAGAGCTCATGTCTCTGTCCGTGTCCAGGCCTTCTTTTATGGTCTCTATCTTATGGGTATGGGCTTTATTTTAAAAAACTTGGGGCTTCAAAAATAGCATTTAGTTTCTGATTTTTTATTAAATTTATTTTAAAATTTCTTATTTTGGAAATAAATCAAAAAGTAAAAAGGGGAAATTTCGACAAATGACTCTTTTACCACATGGTATTGAAAAAAAAGGATTGAAAAAGGGAAGTAAAATTGGAAGAGTAATCAATAATTGTTATAAAATAGGTTTTAAATGCTGTCAAGTTTTGAAATTTTTGAGGTTTTTTGGGGGATTTTTTTGGTTTCTGGGCCTTGGGGAGAATTTCAAAAATATTTTTGTGCTTGGAACATTGATGAGAAAAATTTTTCTTAAATTAATTTTTTTTGTTTTTTTTCAGAATTCAAGGAGGCTTTCTCACTGTTCGATAAAGACGGAGATGGTACAATCACCACAAAAGAATTGGGCACGGTTATGCGCTCTCTTGGTCAAAATCCAACGGAAGCCGAATTGCAAGATATGATTAATGAAGTGGATGCTGATGGTTTTCTTTTAAATTTTTTTGAACTTTTTAAATAGAGAATTTAAGGTAACGGTACAATCGACTTTCCTGAATTCCTTACAATGATGGCACGCAAAATGAAGGACACTGACAGTGAGGAGGAAATTCGGGAGGCTTTCAGAGTATAAAATTTTGTTTTTTATTTTGATGGGATAGTTTGGGTAAAAGTCTTTTTATAGGTCCAAAGGGTTTATATCTGTAGTTTTTAGGACTATTGGGTCACGATGACCTTGATTTACTATTAGGGGGTAGTTCTCCTAAAGGTTTCTGTTTTTAAAAGAAAAAAGTCTCAGACCTTATTTTCGATATGGTTTTGGGATTTTTTTTTATAGATTTCGCAGCCTTTGGGATTGACATAAGATTAGCTTTTCCTATAGCAGCTTTCCCTACCCTGTACTAGCCATCTTTCTCTTTTCCTGTTGTTTTGGATTTATGATTTGACTTGTATATTCACTTCTTTCCACAAAAATGTTAATGGGAAAGTGTGCCCCTCTCTAAGACTACCAAACCTTTTTATTTTTTTTAAAGGTCTTCGATAAAGACGGCAACGGCTTCATCTCCGCTGCAGAACTTCGCCACGTGATGACCAATTTGGGCGAGAAATTGACTGATGAAGAAGTTGATGAAATGATTAGGGAAGCAGATATTGATGGTGATGGACAAGTTAATTATGAAGGTTTTTTTTTAATTTTCTGAAAGAAAAATAATTTTTAAAATTATTTAAAGAATTCGTTACAATGATGACA
Organism: Meloidogyne hapla; assembly: GCA_000172435.1. Classification (NCBI taxonomy): domain Eukaryota; kingdom Metazoa; phylum Nematoda; class Chromadorea; order Rhabditida; family Meloidogynidae; genus Meloidogyne; species Meloidogyne hapla. Next base: position 25,292 of record ABLG01000119.1, on the reverse strand, counting down.
ACAAAATGAGAAGAGAAGATTATAAAAAGAAAAAGGTTTAAATAAATTAGAAGGGCGGTAATGCTTGCCGCGCTATAAAATATTTTTTTTGTCATTTTTTCATGTCCAAAATAAATTAAAAATTGATTGACTGATTCAATGGACGATGGATGGTATATAATTTTTTTTATTTTTAAAGTTTAATATAAGGTTAAATAGTGGGGAATTAAAAAAATAAATTAAAAACATTTTCCATCCAAAAATCCTTTTCCTATTTTTAAATGAGCATTTTAAATATTTTTTGATATTTTTTTGAAATTTTGGTTAGGTACTTGTATTTTTTTATTATTATTTTTGGGATTAAAAAAATTATTTTTTGAACTATTTTTGGGGTCTTGGGAATTATAGAGTCAGTTATACCCCTCTTCCGAATTATGGGAAAATTTAAAAATGCGTGGAATTTGAGATTTTAATTTTCTAAAAAATATTTTTCTGGGCATCTTCCTCCCCAATTTTCTTTTCCTATTAGAAATAATTTTGAAAATTATTTTTAAAAATTAATTTTTAAAAAATTAAGTACCTGATCAAAAAGTCTTTTTATTTTCCATAAATTTTTTGAGGACGATTCTTTAAATTATTTCTTTCCTGGAATTTAAATAAATTTTAAAAAGAAAAGTCCTCTGTTGTTTAATTATATAAATATTTTTCATTTTTCACTAAAATTCTGTTCTTCTTCTCTCTGTCCTCATCTCCAATTATTCTATATATTTTTCAGAACTTCTCGTTTCTTTTAAGAGATTGAGACGAAAAGAAAACTTTTTTGATTTTTGCGGACACTTTTTGCGGATTTTTTGTAAAATCCTATAAAGTTTTGACTTCTTTTATTAAAAAATTTCAATGTTAGCCAACAATTAGTTTTTCATTTAATTTAGTTTTTTAAATGAAAAAAATGCCACAAAAATGCCCGCAAAAATTAAAATATTTTTTAAGGTGACATTTGATCCCAAAGATACAAAATTTTTTAAATTTAATTCTCAATCTCTACAAAAATAATTATATATAAATTTGAATATTATTATTTGGTTTTTTCAAATAGTTAAAAGACTCCCTTCTAAATTAAAAAAATTAAAAAAATTAAAAAAAAATTTTTTTTCGTTCCCTGCCACTCTTTCCCTTTTCTTGGTTGTCCTATGAATTTAAAAAATGTTTAAATGTTTAAAATATTGTTTTTCAATTGACCACAACTTTTTCGGCATTCTTTTGCTGTTTAAAAATAATTATTAATTAATTAAAATTTTTTTCTATTGCCGTGAATCTATTTTATTTTTAGTTAAAAAATGAGCGTTTTTTCTTTTTATTCTTCCCTTCTCTTTTAAATAAATACAATTTTCTCTTTTGAATAAACATTATTTTTTGAAATTAAAAATTTTAAAAGTTGAATATTGTTAAAGAAACAGTTTTTATTATCTTTAAAATTAAAAATTTTTTTTTGAAATTTGCGGACTTTTTTTGCGGACAAATTTTTTGTCCGCAAATAGATTGCGGACTTTTTTTCTTCAAATTTCCTATTTTTTTTCTTCAAATTTCCTATTTTTTTTCTTCAAAATTTCTTTAAATCAAAGACATTTTCCCAAAAACTTTATACATGTGAATAAATAAAAATAAATCAAACAATTTTAAATTAAAAATCTTTAAAATAATCTGCTTCAAAAATGAAAAAAATGGATTGTGAGGGATGTGCTCACCAAAAAAATTTTACAAACTCGTAAAATGTCAAAATAACTCTTAAAAGAATAATCATGTTAGAAAAAAATCAAAAATAAAATTTTCAGTAATGAGTATTGTAAATAAAAAAATTGAGCACACCCCTGATTTTTACAAAAATTGGGGATTTTAAAAAATTTTAGGGAATAAATGGGATTTAGATAATAGTGGGTTGGGACAAGCAGAAAACATTGTTTTCATCCTTGTCAACTCATTTGAATAGTCATCGTGTTGCATTTGTGCAACACGATGACTATTTTCTTTTTCTGTTTTGCCATTTTTCTTTTAAAGTCTTCGTTGTTTTACCAATCATTTCTACCACATTTTCTTTCATTTTCAAAAGAGGATTCTTCCCATTTTTAATTTCATCAAAAATTTTTTTAATTTCTGCTATTTTTTTTCTATCGCTTTTCTCTTTTTCTGCAGGTTTGATTAAAGTTGTAGTAATTTTTTCTTTGATTTTTTTACAATTTTCGTCATTTTGACTTTTTTGAATATTTTCAGTTTTTTCACAATCTTGTTTTTTATTTAATATCTTTTCTATCGTTGTGCTATGTGATCGCAGAAGATTACCTTTGTCATCTAATAATTTAAGTTCTTTAAAAATAGCTTCCAGTTTCTAAAATGTTTTTAATAAACTTTACATAAAAATTGTGGAAATATGGATTTTTCATTTCTTTTTCGGTTTTTATAATTCTCAAAAAATTTTTTTCGGCTCGCTAAAAATGCGTTTTATCCGCAAGATTTTTCTATAATTTTTGCGGATTAAATTTGCGGATTAAATTTGCGGATTTTTATTTTTCTTTATTTTTTTTTTATCTTTACTTTTTCAAAATTAAAATATTAAAAGTATTATTTATAAAAACATATTTAAATACCAGTAATTTTTCATAAAATTTTTCATTGGCCTCTTTCTTTTTTTGTTCTCTTTTCTTTTGCCACTCCCAGTTGTAAATTTTTGTTATTGCATTTTTTTTCTCTTCTACCTCGTTTAATTTGTTGATTAACACATCTGCGAATAATTCAGCATCACTAAAACTTTGAACAAATTGTAGGAAACTTTCATTTACTTCACGTATTTTGTCTAATTGTTTAGCAAAATTATCTAAATCCGCATCAGTAAATATATCACCAGAAATTTCTGACTTTTGTTGTGCTGCAGGTTGCCCGTTTGGCGTTAAGAAACCTTAAGAATTGAAGGGAAATAATAAAATAATTCTTACTGTAAACGACATTTAGGCTCTAAAAATCGTAAAATAACTCGTTTAATAGGTAGGCTATAATCTGTTAGATATTTTATTTTCTCTTTTAATCAACCTTTTTAATCAAAAAATAATTACCCAGAGTAATTATTCGAGAAAATAAGAATTTTTGTGTTAAAAATAAAAGTTATTATTTAAAAATTATTTATTAAAAGTTATAAACCAACATTTAAATTTATTTAAAATAACCTGATCTAGTATAATCATAATTTCCATCATTTCCTCCAGTACTTCCTTCTTCTTTTTCTCCAGTATTCACAAAACGCAAAGCCAACAAAATCAGTAGACATTGAAGAATGAAAAATCGCCAAACTTTTCGATCAAGTTTTTTCATCTTCCTCCTCCTTTTTTAATAAACTTTTTTTTTTAAATTTACCGTATTTACTCAAATAATTACCCTTCCTCAAATAATTACCCCCTCCCTAATAATTACCCCCTACAGAGAAAGGTTGAGACAATAATTACCCCCTCACAATTAGGGGTAATTACCCTATCTAAAATAAACTCAAATAATTACCCCCTCCAGCGCGAGGTTGAAAAAATAATTACCCAGGGTAATTATTTGAGTAAATACGGTAATTTAAATTATTTTATTTTTATTACGAAAAAAATAAATTAAAATTTAGTCTGTCCGCAAAAACGATTGAGGATTCTAAAATTGAAAACAAAATTTTTTTAATGCGGACAGCATTATATGTGATTATAACAACAGTTAAATTTAACAAAAAAAAGAAAATTAATAATTAAATATTTTATGTTTGCTGCTTTTTATGGCTATTTAAATATACCCAAAAATTGAGAGGGATTTAGGGGGCGGGAGGGTTTTCGACTCCCCAAAAATTTATCAGGCAGTCGAATGAAAAAAAAATCGAATTTTTTTGTTGGAATTTGACATTGTTGAAGAATATGTATTTTTAAAAGAGAGATTTTTAATGTAAGAGGGAATATAGAGGTTATAGATTTAGACAGACATTCAATAATTAATTTGCAAAAACGTCTTCACCTCTATAAATAAATAAAATGCCTTAAAATTCACCTGACAAATAATCAATCACAAGCTATATTTAATAAATTTATCGATTTTTTAATTTTTTAAATTTAAATTTTGAATAAATTTATTTAAAAATATTTTAATGTTTTGCGACTAGGAGGGTTTTGGAGACGTTTTTTGTTCAAAATTAATTAAATTAATTTAATTCTTAAAACTTTTTGCCGTAAAACTTTTAAAAAATGTTGAACTCAAAAATATTATCTTTTTCAATCAAAAGGAATCGAACTTTCCAAGTTTAAATTAAGTTTAACAATATAGACAAACACACTCACCACTACACCACAAAACAAAATTATTTTTAAATTATTATAGAGAAGCTAGACTCTAAAAGAAAATATTTAAATTAACAAAAAGAATATATTAGAGTATAAAATTAAATAATTTGATAAAAATTAAGTTTAAGTAACGCCCTCTAAAAACTTTAGAGTCTCAACATCCAAACAATTAATCGGTTGCCCGGCATTTAATTAAAAAATCGAATATTTTATTGACATTTTAAAGGCAATCGAAGGGAATATTTAGAGAGAAAGAGAATTTTTAAGGTGAGAGGGGGATGTAAGAGAGAGGATGTAGACAAGAATCCACGATTTCTTCCTAAATGTTTTGTTTGCGATTAAGTTTTGCGATTAAGAGTCACGCTAAAAATCATTTTATTCAGCCATTCACAACTTTTTAATTTAAAAATATTCACAAAAAATGTTTTTACATTTTTACGTTTTTTAAACGTTTTTTAAACTTTAACTTATCAAAGACGGTAACTCCAAACAAATAATTGACGAAATAGCACGCGATAAAAATAGAGTGGAAAAGAAAAAAAACTTTTTTATTTTATCGGCACTGAAACGGCTAAATAAAATGTTGATGTGAGACGGTTGAGTGCCACCAATGTCTACCTTTAGAGCCAAACTGTAGATTGGCCATAAGTTTATCAATTTTGACCAGAACAGAATAAATAATATATCATTCGAAAGCCCTTGATAAGCAGAATCTTTTTTACAATGGGATCGTTCATGCCCGATCTGTCCTTAAAAAGTTATAATTTAATAAATTGCTTTTACCGCAGATTTCTCTCTAATCTCTTAAATTAAAAACATTTGTCCCAAAATTTATACATGTGAATAAAAGATAAACAATGTTTAAATTAAAAAAATATTTAAAATAGTCTGTTTAAAAAATGAAAAAAATGGATTGTGAGGGATGTGCTCAACAAAAAAATTTTACAAACTCAAAATTACAATTAGTTAAAATGAAAAATTATGATGGAAAGAATCAAAAATAAAATTTTCAGTATTGAGTATTGTAAACAAAAAAATTGAGCACACTCCTCATTTTTACAAAAATGGGGATTTTAAAAAAATTTAGAGAATAAAAGGGGTTTAGACGTGATTTATTTTAGAAAAGTGGGATTTATGTAAAAAATAAATTTTTAAATTTTAGAATAAAAGAGGGATGGGACAATCGGAAAACTGGGCGGCGGAAAACAAATTTAAAAATTTTAAACAGTAGGGGAGGATTAAGCGGAGGGCTTTTGGTAATTTTCCACCGCCGCCAATTTTCTTTGTGTTTGGATAAACAAAAGGTTATACCGTATTTTCTTAAATAGAAGCACCGACTTGAGTCTATTTTAAAGGATGAGTTCATTTTGGGAGATTGACAAAACCAAGCTCCAGCTCCCAGCACTGGTCTTAGGTTCAATTAGGAAGATGTTTCTTTTTAAGATAAGACGGTAACGGGATATAGAATTTGAGTAAATATATAGATACTTTTGCCGTTCCAGAGGTAATCTAACAATAATCTTGTTAATTCTCTCAATACCCCCTGCTTGTTCCTGTTAATTGTCATAACTTTCTCAGAATTCACCCAATCTCATTAATTTTTACAACGTTCGATTCAGCTCGGCGAGCCGCGTCGAATGAGGTATCATTTAACTGTTATTGCACATAATTCTGGAAAAACGCCTGAGGGCATATAGGCAAGAGTACCAAAATGTGAAAATGTGTTTAAAAATAAATTAGTACATTTATATACATTGTTTTCATCATTTTCAACTCATTTTAGTTTTGTACGGCATCATTCCTACTCCTCACCTTCTTTGTTTTTTCCCTTTGAAGAACTTTTCTTTGAAGAACCTCCTGTTAGTATTTTAGTTATTTTGTGAGTAGCTCGTGTAAGCGGCCCTTGTCGGCGATTCTGCTATTTGAGATAAATAAGGAAGGGGATAATTGATCTTGTGATTAGTGATCTTTTGACCTTTCATATTTTCATCTCCACCTATATTTTGCATTCCATTCTATATTTGCCTATCCCCGACTTTTATCCCTATATTATTTAATGCCCAGCCTAGACTATTCAAATCACTTTTCGTTGAATGTTTTTTTTAGTTTTTCGTGTTAAAAATTGTAAAGTTATTAATTTGAAAAAATTATTATTATCATCAAAAGCCTTTGCCAAAGTTTGAATTTATTTTTTATTTAAAAATAACCCGTATTTTGAGTCCCTACATCTTCAACTTCTATTTCACTAACACCCTGACGCTCACCAAGACCTTTACGATTTTCTATATGGGGTGGGTTTGCTAGAGATCCAATAATTGGCGCGGAGTAATATTTTCTATTTCCTCCATCATTTCCTTCTGTACCTCTCATACTATTCACAAAACGCAAAGCCAACAAAATTAGCAGGCTTTGAATGATGAAAAGTTGCCAAACTTTTCGATCAAATTGTTTCATTTTCCGTTCTCTTTAGTTTTTTTTAAACTTCTTTTTTTCTTAATATTTAAATTTAACTATGAAAAATTCCAAAAAATAAAATTTAATCTGTCCGCAATTTTAATTTTAAAATTGCGGACATCTTCATATGTGATTTTAAAGACACTCAAGTTTATTTAACAAAAAGAAAATTATTTAAAAATATTTTATGTTGCTGCTTTTATGGCTATTTAAATAGAACCGTTTGGGCGGAGTTTTCGACTCCTTAAAAATTTGTCAGGCAGTCGAATTAAAAAATTGAATTTTTTATTGCCATTTGACAATGTTGAAGAAGAAAATCGAAGACATATTTAAAAGAGGAGAGAGATTTTTAATGTGAGAGGGAATTTAGAAGGTATAGAGGGGGGATGTAGGACATTCAATAATTAATTTGCAAAAACGTCTTCACCTCTATAAATAAAATACCTTAAAATTCACCTGACTGAAAAAATCAATTCCTCATGCCATCGAAAACATCGTGAATGGCAAATCACAATGTAAGGCTAGACTATCGCTCATCAACACAACAAAAAACATGTTTTTCTAGTGTAATAAAATGCGCTGAGTTCAAAAAACACTATAAAAGTGCTCAAAACGGTCTACCGTGAAGTTTAAAAAATTTTGAAAAAAATATATTTTCCCAAGCGGACTCGAACCCACGACCCCCAAAAAATAAGAAAGATATATAAGAAAATACTTTATTTGAATTTATAATTAGCAACAATAGCACAAATAAGCTGCTCAAAAGGGTCTAAATTCATTTTTTTACATTCTCTGCGCCATTGGTATTCCACTAAAGCATCTGGAAATCTGTAACCAGGGAGTCGTCGTTGTCTGAACCAATCTTTTGCAGGCCTCCAATTTGCTTCTATTCGTTGAGTATGAATTCCATCACGTGCTAAAATATCTGTATTATATTAATTTAGTTTTTAAAATTATACAAATAAAACGATTATCAGGATCAGAGTGATTAACCACATTATGAGTGTAGCCATTTTGATTTAAAGTAGAATAAGCACGCCATGCATCTGTTCTTATTTCGCTTCCTTCTTGCACGTGCTTTTTGATAATAGGAATGAGAGTGGCTGCATCTCGAATGTTGTCAGGGCAAATTATTAGTCTGAAGTCCTCTGAATTGTTTTCAATTAATCCAAGGACCCAATGTCCGTCAATTCTTCTTCCTCTATTATATTTGCGTCGTCCAAATTTGCTCTCGTCCACTTGAATGATTTTGTTAGGACCGCCTATCTTTCCACGTTCTCGTTCTTTCAAACAATACCAATCAACGATCATTTCACGTGAAAATTTATACCTTAAATAAATAATGTCTTCGCGAAAAGATGTTTTTGCCGCTGCGGAGGAAGTTGGGCATGTCGAGCGGAACGACGGCCGCCGCTTCGCTACGGCCGCCGCGAGCGAAGCGAGCACGGCCGCCAGCGAAGCACGGCCATCGTGTAGCGAAGACCATGCCCAACCTACCTACGGAGCAGCACAAAAACGTTATTTTCTGCGCAGTAATTTTTAAAACTACTCACCATGCGGCTATCGTGGTTTCTGAAACAGAGTTTTTTTGTGATTCCACATCTTAAAAATAAAAATTAGGGTCGTGGGTTCGAGTCCGCTTGGGAAAATATATTTTTTTCAAAATTTTTTAAACTTCACGGTAGACCGTTTTGAGCACTTTTATAGTGTTTTTTGAACTCAGCGCATTTTATTACACTAGGAAAACATGTTTTTTGTTGTGTTGATGAGCGATAGTCTTACCCAATGTAAAATCACAAACTATATTTAATAAATTTATCGATTTTTTAATTTTTTAGAATTTAAATTTTTAATAAATTTATTTAAAAATATTTTAATGTTTTGCGATAATTGGGTTTTAGAACCGTTTTTTGTTCAAAATTAGTTAAAGTAATAAAATTAATAAAACTTTTTGCCGTAAAACTTTTAAAAAATGTTGAACTCAAAAATATTATCTTTTTCAATCAAAAGGAATCGAACTTTCCAAGTTTAAATTAAGTTTAACAATATAGACAAACACACTCACCACTACACCACATTTCAAAATTGTTTTTAAATTTTATAAAGAAGACTCTAAAGGAAAATATTTAAATTAACAAAAAGAGTATATTAGAGTATAAAATTAAATAATTTGAGAAAATAACAAGAAATAAGGGAAAAGTGGAGAAATTTTTTACTGTAAACAAAATTTTGGTATTTTTATTGGTACCGTTCGATCTACTTTCTATTGCGAAGTTTTGTTTGTTTTCTTGTAAAAAAATTTCGGCAGAGTTGTGGCCATCCAAATGTTTCAGTCCTAGACTCAAAATTGAGACTCTAAAGTTTAATAAAGAGAAGAAATTAATTTTTCTTTCTTCTTTTGTTGCATGTTAGAGTCTGTGATATGATATGTGTTTCTACGTTGGTTTTCTTCTTTGTTTTCGGTTTTGATTAGTTTTTTTGTAAAGTTTTCTTATTTTAGATTTGTTCTAAATAAAGGCAACTATTTTGCTCTGCTTTTTATTAAAAAATTCTAAAAAATGAGCAGTAATGAACAACAACAACAAATATCTGTTCAACAACCAATAACACCCCAATATGGAGTATCTCCACCAATTTGTACAAAATCACCAACTGAAAGAGATTTACGTTTAACAAAAGAATTGGAAGAATATTTAAGAAAATGTGGTTTATATGAAACAGATGTTGATATGCAAAGACGTTTAGAAGTTTTGAGGAAGATTAATACAATGGTTAAAAAATGGGTGAAAAATGTTTCACAAGACAAGGTTTTCTTTTTAATTTTTTGGGTTTCAGTGGGTTCTATGGGTCACTATTAGATTTGTTTAGGATTAAGCATTAGATGCTCGTTCGTAACCTCAGGGTGTCCATTTTCTTTAGAAAATCCAAAGACGTTTAGAAGTTCCTTTTTCAGAGATCAGACAGTTTCTTAGACGGATGTTCCAGATATAAGTATTGTAATGGTGGGTCTACTTCCCCCTTTTTACCCTTTCTTAAAAATAACATTAGTTTCCAAGGATCTCGGGATGTTTATCTTAAGGACGTTTTTGATGGTCAAATAACCATCTGTCCATTGAAAGAATTAAATAAAAGTTTTTGTTATTATTCCCAACCTACTTTCTTACTTTACGATCTCGTAGTACCTTTTTCATTTCCAAGGATTTTGGCAGAAAGTTGGACAAAAATAGAATTTTTTCTTTAGATCCCTCCAGATCAACTCGAAACAGTTGGCGGAAAGTTATTTACCTTTGGTTCATATCGACTTGGTGTGCACACTCCTGGAGCTGATATTGACTCTCTCTGCGTTGTTCCAAGACATATTGATCGTTCTGACTTTTTTACTTCTTTTTATGAAAAATTGAAAGAGGTTTATTTTAATTTTACAAGAAGGGGACATTTCATCCCATTATTTCCATAAAATTCTCGATAGACTTTTCTCTGTTGAGTTATGAAGGAAAATCCCGCTAACAGAACGAACCCGAATTTATTTTTATGTAAAATATTTTTTAAAAATTAAATTTAATTGACAATGATGTTTATTAAATAAATCTACACTTTGATTTGAATTTGACTCTTAAAAGAGTTGGTTAATGATATGTAATTATATGTTAGCTGAGTCAATTAAAAGAAATAGACTTTTTAGGTTTCATTAAAAGGCTGAAATTGTGACTTATTTTAGTAGATAATTGCTGACTAAATTTAAAATCGATAAAGATGTGTTGTAGTCAAGTGCAAGTGTGTTGGGTTCTTATAGGAAAATCGAAAAGCGGTAAAGGTTCGAATCCTTTTGGTGCCTTTATTTTTCTTTTTCGTTCTTTTTCTCGTTATTTGCTCTTGTAAATTTTTCGAGCAATATTTTAAATTTTTTTGGAGATTTTTAACTGCTTTTTATAATTTAAAACGTTCTAATCTTCTTTTAAAGTTTAACATTTTCAGGATGAAAATACTTCTGATCTCCACAAAGTTGAGGACGCTTTTGTCCCTTTAATCAAACTGCATTATAGCGGTATAGAATTGGACATTCTATTCGCTCGTTTAGCACTAAAAGAAGTCACAGACGAGCAACAATTGTCAGACGATAATTTATTGAGAAATTTGGATGAAAAAAGCATTCGTTCTTTAAATGGTTTGGATTTTCTTTTTATTTCTTAGAAAAATTTGAGAGATTTTTTAAGATGAAAATAAAATTTAAAATTAATTTCTTATAGGTTGTCGAGTCGCAGACGAAATTTTGAGGTTAATCCCAAGCCACGCTAATTTTATTTTAACACTTCGGGCAGTCAAGCTGTGGGCCAAAAGTGAGAAAAATTTTTTTTTTATTTTTAAAAAATTTTATTTGCCTTTTAAAAATTCTCAAATATTAATTTAATAGATCACGGCATTTATTCAAACGTTCTTGGATTTCTTGGAGGCGTTTCTTGGGCAATCCTAGTTGCTAGAACTTGCCAATTATATCCAAATGCTTCACCTGCGGTTTTGTTAGAAAAATTCTTTTTGGTCTTTTCTCAATGGGAATGGCCCCATCCTGTTATTTTAAAAGACGCTGATGCTACTCCGAGGGCTGATATGCCATATTTTGCAGGTTTATTTGAATTTTTTTTTGAAATTTTTTAAATAGGGCAGTGTCCGCAAAAAATTGCGGATTAAATTTGCGGACAAAATTTTTTTTTTAATTTTTTGTTTTAATTAGATATGATTTGGGATCCTCGTACAAGAATGTCAGATCGTTTCCATCTAATGCCAATCATAACACCAGCATTCCCAGAACAAAACTCAACTTTTAACGTAACAAGGTCTACACGACAAGTGATGACTAATGAATTTAAAGAAGGTTTCTTATTTAATTTTTTTAATTTTTTAAAAATTTTTTATTGAATTTTTGACATGATTCTGAGCTTGAAAATTAAATTTTCAATTTTTTAATTTCGAAAAAATTCCAAAAATGACAAAATTTCAAAAAAATTTTCAAAATCAGGTCTTTCCACAATTATCGAAATCTCAAAAGGAGACGCAACTTGGGAAAAACTTTTTGAAGAAATCAACTTCTTTACTCGTTACAAACACTTTATTGTTTTATTATGCGTCACTGAAGGAGAGGAAGACCATTTAATTTTTGCTGGTTTGGTAGAATCAAAAATTCGTCATTTGGTGGCTTCTCTGGAAAGAAATTCTTGTGTTGCTTTGTGTCATGTAAATCCACGTCAATACAAACCTATTTGTAAATTGGAAATGGATATTGAATATAAGTTAGTTGAAAAATTATATTTTTTTATTTAGGGTCAGGGTCAAGGTTTCTTCCTGGGTTAGAACAAGCTAAAACTGGGCTTTATTGTTAGTCCTTCTTGGACTCGAGGGCACATTCTGGTTTTTAACAACTAAAAATATTTAGGATTTTTTGTTTTGTCATAATTAAATTAGGGCAAAAGTTCAAAATTTTCTCGGGGAATGTGGAGGTTTTTCCTCTTCTTTTTTGACCATAACTTTCGGTATACAAAACAAAAAATTTTGAAATTTATAGGGAAGGTAGTTGACAGTATTTACTATAACTGTACAAAATTTTAGGAATAAAGGTCCACTTTCTTTGAAGTTATGATTCTTTTAAAGTCCACGGTCACTATCCACAAACTTTGAGGGATTTTCTTTTTTTTTTAATTTTTTTTTCTAAATTTAAGAGATCCAATACCAACCCTTTGGCTAATTGGCCTAGAATTCAATCGAGAACTTCAAACAAATATGAATATAAATTTAACAGAAGAAATTCAATCTTTTGTAACCAATCATGTTTATTCACATGCAGCAACTAGAAGTGAATTTAAATTAACTATGCAGTTACGCCCAGCATATACAAAACAACGTGATTTAGTCAAATGGTATTTTTAAAATTAAAAAATAGATAACTAGGTGTATTCAAAATGGTCAGACGGGTATTTTGTTGTAAAAGGGTCAAAAGGGTAAATTTTTTCAAAACGGTCAGATTCAAAATGGTCAAAACTTTTTTTCATTATTTATCATAAAATAACATTTTGACAATCTTTAGAACAAAGTAAGCATAAAACCGCTGATATTTTTTGTGTGTCATAGACCCAAGTTTGATGGGAAAATAATAAAAATTTAAGAGTGTTAATACTCAACGCCCACACAAATTTTTAAATAAAAATTGAGAGAATATTTAAAAAATATTAAAAATTATTTCAAAAGTTCTTTTGCATTTTCCCATAAGTTTTCTTTATTTTTTCAATAAAAAATTTTTTCAAAGGCTATCTTATGATGATCTAAACAGAGGACGTCGTGTAGCTAGACGTTCAGGCAAACGTACCTCTTCAATGATGAATTAAAAAAAAAGATTTGGTTTTTAATAAAAACAAACAAAAAAAAATACAGTTTTGATGGTATATATATTTAATTTTACAATTTAGAGGCTTTTTTCTGTTTTTGAAATTTTTAAAAATTTTTTTGAAAATTAATTTTTTCTGAATTAATTCTAGTCTAAAATAAAATTTTTTTAATTTTTTAATTTTTAAAAAATTTGGGGAAAAAAAGTTTTTTTTGTAAAATAAATTGAATTTAAATAAATAAAAATTGAAATTTATTTTCTAAAGGGTTAGGGCCCTTAAAAATAAAAAATTTTTTAGAAATTTTTTAGAAATTTTTTTTTGAAGAAGATAGGCTCTAAAATGTAAATAAATATTTTTTTTATTTTTTCTTTTTTAAAAAAAAATTTAATTTTCTCTCTTTTAAAATTCAAAATTTTCTTATTATTAATTTTTTTTCAATTATTTTTTTTTGAATTTATGTAAAAATAAGAATAAAACAAAGCATTTTTCTTTTTTTAAAAAATATTTGTCTTTTTGTGGTTATTTGGCTTGTATTTTCTTCTTTTGCTTTTTATTAAAATAAATTGGAGCTTTTCTTTTGTTTATTTTATTTTAAATGTTTTTTAAACATTTTATATTTATTTAATTTAATTTTTAATTAATTTTTAAATTTTTCAGAGAATTTTTGAGGAATTTCTAGGCAAAAATTCGTACTTGGACATTTGATCCCAAATACATTCTGCGTCCATTGAAATACAATTTGACTGATTAAAATAAATATATGGTTAAATACACGGTTTTTTCTTTAAAAATATGTTTTTTATTAACTGGTTTAGTTTAAATATTTTTTTTCTTGAAAGATTAAGGCTGGGCTTGACTTGAACCAAGGTGTGGGTTTTTAATTTATTTGAGGTTTAGACCTAAATATTTTTGGCTTTTCTGGTTTTTACTTGAAATACAAGTCTGAGCTGAGGTTCAAGTCAAGTCCTAGCTTTTAAAAAAAATTTTCCCGACGAATCTACCTCAAAAAATATTGCTTGGGATCAAATGTCCAATTATTTGTTTTTGCCTTATTCAAAGTTAATACCTAAATTTTTCTTTGTTTCTTCGATTTTCACTTGATAAACAAGTCCAAACTAAGCTTCAGGTCAAGTACTGGCCTTTAAACAAAATTTTTTCTGAGAAATGCCTTAAAAAATAACGCTTGGGATCAAATGTCCAACTTTTTATTTTTGCCTGTTAATTTCTCGTAATTTTTTATTTTTAATATTTTTAGAGGTAATATAGCTTTACAATTAATATTTCTATTTAAAAATACCTCAAAAATGTCAACGGATGAAATTATTTCAATGAAGAAGCGTCCAAACACAAAAACTCAGGATCTTGGGCCTTTAAATATTTCTTTGGAAAATGTGCTTTCTTATGATATTGAAATTGAGACATCTAGTGGAAGTAAAAGGAGAGGAAGGAAAGTGACTTTGTATGGTGTGCCTTTGTAAGTTTTATTTATTTTTTTAATTTTTTTCTGAAAATTTGAGGGGTCAGGTTGGTGAGTTTATTGGGTTTTTGACATTTTACTCTTAATTTTTACCAATTTCTACCCATATTTGATAAAAATAATGAAAAATACCACTAAACTATCTACACTATTCTTCCAAGGTTTTTTCCATATTTTTCAAAAATGTCCGCAAAAAAATTTTTCTGTCCACAAATTTTGTCCGCAAATATATTTTTTCTTTTTTTTCAATTTAAAATTTTTCTTTTAAGATTTTTGGTTGAAGCCTTCACATGGCTTGAAAACAAAAATGCGTTTAACATGGAAGGAATATTTCGCAAAGAAGGAAGTGCTGTTAGAATGAGAAATCCTTGGGTTTTTTAAATTTTTTGAAAAATTTAAAATTTTCTTTTTAGCAAATATTTTGTGGTCTTTCTCGAATTCCTGATAGTTATACAGTTCATGATGTTTGTACTTTAATTAAACGATTTTTTGGGGCTTTGAAGAGGCCAATACTTGGTGACCACCAAGCAAATATTATGAGTAATGTGAGCACTTTGACAAATGAACGAGTACAGGCTGAATCTGTTAGTTTTTATTTATTTTTCTTTGATTTTATTTTAAAAAATAGTCTGGCAATTATAAAGAATATTCTTTCTGATTCTTGTGAAAGGGCTTCCCCATCTTTGTATAAAAAAGTCCGCAAAATCTTTGATTTTCTGCTAAAAAAATAATTGGATTGTCTTGCAGAATATTTTTGCGAATTCTCGTAAAATGCATTTCCTTATTTTTGGAAGAGTATCTTTAAAAGTTTAAAAAAATTTTTATTCTTTATTTTAAAGGTTCTAATGTTGATAGATCTCCTTCCTCTTACCAACCAAGCAACGCTTTGTTATTTGATGAGGCAGCTTAAAAAGGTTTCTAATTTTCATTTTTTTTTTGACTTTTGACTCTCCATTTTTGGAATTATTAAAAATTCTTTGCAAGGTCTCCGATCTTTCCTCAACAAATCAAATGACCATAGCAAATTTGGGTATAGTCTTTGCCCCAGCAATATTTGTCGATCCAATAGAAATGAGGCCATCTGCTTCAATTTGGGGTACTGGAAGTTCTTGCTGTTTAAGTAGCAGTACAAGCAGTGTGACGGCTAATGGAGATTCGTCTAGATGCCGTCCATTGGCGAATATTGGAAATTGTAGAAAAAAGAAGTTTACGGGCTCTCAGGTTTTTTTTTTTGAAATTTTTTTAAATTTTTTTTAAATTTATTTTTTAAGGAAAGTCTAAGGGAAATTGATTTTGTAAAGCGTAGAAAGGGTTTGCAGGCGTCTGTTGTGTCTCTACTTATTCAATATGCTAATTATTTGTGTTTGTTTTTTTAAATTATTTTTTTAACTTAAAATAATGATTCTGTCAATTTAAAAGGGTAAAATCTTCAAAATAAAAAAAAAATCTTTTTATTTGCGAACTAACATTTGCGGACACCCACCAAGTTTTCTAAATTTTAACCTTAATATAATGCGTTACAATGAGTATTATACTATATAGTTTTGTTTATAAATGGTTCCGACCATAATCCCGTAAAACTTTTTTCAAGAGTTGATAAGCTTTGGTTTTGTCCGCAAATGTATGTCATGTCCGCAAATGTTGAGGATGGGCAATATATTCTAAAAATCTATCCATATTTTTAGAATTTTTTAGAATTAGGTTGGTGTGTGTTTAACAATCGGCAAGACGAGTTTAATTGTCTTCCCAGAAAATTAAATTTTTCTTTTAGTCACGTGAAAATACTTAAAAATATTTCCTTATTTTCATTTAAAAAAATAAAAATT
Source organism: Meloidogyne hapla (assembly GCA_000172435.1). Classification (NCBI taxonomy): domain Eukaryota; kingdom Metazoa; phylum Nematoda; class Chromadorea; order Rhabditida; family Meloidogynidae; genus Meloidogyne; species Meloidogyne hapla. Next base: position 8,830 of record ABLG01000119.1, on the reverse strand, counting down.
TTTTAAAGGCACTCCTCGTATTATGCCACCAGTTAATCGTGGTTTTCTTCATCGTAAAAGCTCTGATTGTTCTTCATTTTTAATGCAACAACAATTATTACAACAACAAAAAAGTTCTAAAATAAATGAAAAACCATCAACAAGTACTCCAACAAATAATGAAAGACAAAGTCGTGGATTGACTAGAGGAAATAATAGTAATAAAGAAAGTCGTAAAATATGGCCTAGAAGTGCTTCTGAGAATCCGTTTCAACGGTTTTTTTTTAATTTTCTTTTTTTTTTAGTTGAATTTTATTTTTGCGGACAAAAGATTTGCGGACAAATTTAATAAATCCTAAAGATTCATATCTCCGACCTAATTAGCTTCCAGATTAATTAAAGTATTAGAAAGCATTACGTTTATGTACTAGACCATGGATTTATGTGTAGAAGGACATTGTCCGCAAAAAAGTCTGCAAAAATTTTTGTCCGCAAAATCTGTCCGCAAAAATTTTTTGAAATTTTTTATTGATTTTTAATTTCTTTCAGAACCCGTGCATTCTTCGGACTTCCTTTTGGAAAGAACGGCTCATTTGTTCCACGTGACAAAGCTCCATCAACTCCAAAGGTTCATCAAAATCGTCTTCCCATACATTTTTGTTCTCCTGAAATGAATTTACAACAGAAACAGGTTTTTTTAATTTTTAAAATTTTTTGAGTGTTTTTTGAATTTTTTAAAATTAAAAAAATAAATTAGCCAGCATCAGTTCAATTTTTGTCGCCGACTTCTGCTTCAATGAAATAAATTTTAAAATGGGTTTAGGAAAATTAAAATGATGAAAATTAAATTTAAAAAAATCTCTTAAGAGAAAAAGCTTTTTTAAACAAAAATTACTGCCAAAACCTCTATATTTATTTTATTAATTTTTTTCTCTATTAAAGTAAGGTAATATATTTATGTCATTAATTTAATTAAAAAAAATTTTTTTTTTTCGGCTGATTTATTTCTTTTTAGAAATGTACTTTTTGCTGTTTTTAGATTTTAAAATAATTATCTAAAAAATCAATTTAATCGTTCAGAAAATTAATAGATAAAGAAACACAATAAAAAAGACACATTTGTTCTTTAATTAAATTATTTTGAGTTCCAACCCTAAAGATCACTACAGAAAGAAGGAGGTGATCTTTTGCGATTACCCTATTTTTTAATTTTTTTCTAAAATATGTATATTTAATGACATAAATTTATTTAAATAAATACCTTTAAAAATATTTTTAAAAAAATTTAAAAAAATATCCCAATCAATTCTTTTGCTCTTTCAACTAAAATGTATTTAATTAGCAATATTATTGATACTCGCCTTTTTTATATATTTTTGCGTGTTGTGCATTTAAAAATCTCTCGTTTTTCATTTATTAATAAAGCTTTTTTGTGTTGTTTTAAATTTTTGTTTGTGTTGTGAATTGGTTTTTTAAACCTTTTTATTTTTTTAAATTTTTTGTGCCGTTATTTTTAAGTAGTGGTGAACGTTTTTGACTACTGACTATTTTCGATGCGGGTTCGAATCCTTTTGGGTCAAAACTTTTTTATTGTTCAAAAACAGTTTTGGTTTAATTATACGAACAATTTTTAATCAAAAACAATTTCTAAAATTTTTTAAAAAGTTTTGAATTAATTTTTAAGGAGAGAAATGTCTTCTTCTCTCTTCCATTATTTGAAACTTTGCCCAAACCAATGCCGTTACTTATCCGGATTGAGACATTTTGACAAACCATTGAGAACATTAGCTACTCCGATTGAAGGAAAAATGCCTAAGGTGTGTGGATTGGATGAGGCATTGAAAGAAATAAAATCAGGTTTTTTTGAAAAAATTTTTCGAAAATTTTTTTTTGAAATTTTTTAGGAGAGAATATTTACCTCCACCACGCCGTTTCTATGCCTATTGATTTGTGCAAAGCCTTGGGTAGGCATGTACTCAGAGATGGATTGACTGACATTAAAGTTACGCATGCACTGACTTGTGGTGAGGTAAAGAAATTAAAAAATAAATTTTTATTTATTGAAAATTTTTTTAGTTGCCTTGGCTTAAAGAAGAATTTCATGGAAAAATAAGAAGTAGAACTATTTTTATTTGTAACAATATGCGTCCACTTGTAAATAAAGGTTTTTATTATTTTTTAAATTTTATTTAGCTTAAAGGGGCATTTTCTAGCTCCATAAGAATATCCCTCTAGGCACGGGTTTCAATAACTTTGGTTATTTTAAAGATTTTTTTGTCACAGTGTCGAAATAAGCCTTTTAAAAATTAAAGTCGACATGGGCCTTATACTTAATTTTTCATAAAAATTCCTCGGTCATCCTCGATGGATTCTGCCCAACAAAAACTTTCTTACCGAAGCGGTATCAAGAAAAATATTTTTAAGGCGTTTTTCAATAACTGTAGTGCCTGTCCTAACTCGAAAATTTTTTTATTTTATAAAAATTATTTTTAAAGGTCTAGCAGATTACATTCCTCTTTTCCTCTCCAATTCTGCTCGTCTCTTTGATGAAAAGGCTATACCTGTAGATACTGCACTATTGAATTTATCACCACCAGATAAACATGGTTTTTGTTCTTTGGGTGTTAATGTTGATTTATCGAGGTTTTCTTTTAATTATTTTTAAAATATTTTTAAATCTTTAATTTTTAAAGTCCAGCAGCCAGAAATGCCAAAAAAATCATAGCAACTCTAAACCCTTCACAACCAAAAACTTTTGGAGATTCTGAGATTCATATATCACATATAGACTATTTGGTTGAATATTCTAATAATACAACACCGATATTTGAATTACCTGCAATTGAATCGAATGACCAGGAAAGACTTATTGGAAAGTGGATAGCGGAAAATTTGATTGATAATGGGGCAACTTTACAAATGGGTATGAAAGAGAGGTTTTTTATGAAAATAATTTTTTTTGTTTTTTATCTACTGGAATTTTTTATTTTTGGGTTTTTGAAATTATTTTTGAAGTTTCTTAATTTTTTAAAATTCCTTCTGCGGACTTACATTTGCGGACATCCATTAAATTTAGGATTTCTTTATTAAAGCATGAAAAGAAAGAGTTGTTTTGTCTAATAAGTCATTAAAATATTTATTTCTTTAAATCATAGTTTAAAGAAAAAATATTTCTTTCATCATGACCCTATGACCATTTTTCCAACAGGCTTAGTTTTATCCGAAATCTAGCCCGCAAATGTCATTTTCGATTTTTTTTGACATTTTTGTCGTTTTTTGGTTTGTTTTTCTTGTATCTTTTTTAAGCATTTTTTAATTTATTAATTTTTATTATTTTAAAGGAATAGGTTCAATACCAAACAATGTCTTGGATCAATTAAAACAACATAAAAATCTTGGTATTCACACAGAAATGATAAGCGATGGAATTATTGATTTATTAAAATTGGGAGTAATTAATAACAGCCAAAAAACAATGTATCCAGGCAGAATAGTTACATGTTTTGCTATGGGATCGAAAAAATTTTATGAAATTTTGGATGGAAATCCTTTATTTTGTAGGTTTTTATTAATTTTTAATTTAAATTTATTTTAATTTAATTCCTACGAATTTTATTAAAATCAAGTTTTGTCCGCAAGTTTTTGTCCGCAAATATTATTTTTCGATTTTTCCTTCACATAAATTATTTTATCTTTTCATCCTTTTTTATTTTAATTAAATCTATTTTATTTAAATTTATATTCGTTTGTAGTCTATTGGTTAGTGTGTTTGGTTAGGCTCTGTTGGTTATTTGTACCTATGAAGGTTCGATTCCTTTCGGGATTATTTAATTTTATTAGGTCATTTTTTGATTGTTCGTTCGTTTTTTTTAAAAAAATTTTTTTTAATTTTTTTCTTAATTTTTCTTTAATTTAAAAGTGTTTGGAAGTGCTGGATTTACCAATTCAATTTCTACAATTATCCAGCAAAGTAAAATGACCGCAATAAATTCAGCAATAGAAGTTGATTTAACTGGACAAGTAGTTTCTGATACTATTGGAAAAAGGTTTTATTCTGGTAAAATTTTTTTTCTAGAATTAAAAAAAATAAATAACAAATTTTCCAATTTTATTTAATTTGGGATTTGTCCGCAAATTTTTGCGGATAAAATTTTTTGTCCGCAAAATTTAATTTTTCGATTTTTTGAGTACAAAAAAATTTTCTGAGGTTTTTAATATAAATTTTTCACAAAGGAATTCTTAAAAATAAATTATTTTAATTATTTTTTTAAATTTTTCTAAAGGTTTTGGTGGCCAAGTTGATTTCATTTTTGGAGCATCTGCAGCTTTGGACGGTCTCGGAAAGGCTATAATCGTTCTTCCTTCTAGAACAAATAAAGGAGAAGCTAAAATTGTTCCACATGTTAAAGAGGTTTTTTCTTAAATAATTTTTTTGAATTTTAAAAATTTTTTTAATTTGAAGGGTGCTGGTGTTGTGACAACCAAAGGACATGTAAATTAATTAAAAAAAATTTTTTCTAAAGGTTTTTTTCATTTTTAAAGTGTAATTATGTGGTGACAGAATATGGAATAGCCAATTTATGGGGAAAAACAGTTCGTCAACGTGCTTATGAATTAATTCAAATTGCACATCCAAAAGATAGAGAAATGTTGGAAAAAGAGTCTTTTAAAAGGTTTGGGTTTATTCCAACAAAAGAATAAATAGAAAATTAAATTTTTAGTTTTTTTTTAATTTTTTAATTAAATTTACTATACTCCTTCCCTCTTGCCTTTATTTTTTATTTTTTTTTTTTAATTTAAAAAATATTTTTATTTTTGTAAATATATTTAGAAATTTAACTCAATTATTTAATTGTAAAATATTTTGAAATAAATTTTAATTTAATTTCTGATTTTTTAAATTATTTTTAAAAATTAGGCTTAGAATTTTTTACCAATATTAAATAATTTTTTATTTAATTAAACAATTTAATATCTTTTTAAGTCTAGCTTCTTTATAATAATTTAAAATAATTTTGTCTTGTGGTGTAGTGGTGAGTGTGTTTGTCTCTATTATTAAACTTATTTAAACTTGGAAAGTTCGATTCCTTTTGACTGAAAAAATAATATTTTTAAATTTTAAAAATTTTAAAAAAGTTTTTAAAATTTTATTAATTTTGAATAATTTTTAACTTATTCACAAAATATTAAAAATTTATTAAAATTTAAATTTAAAAAAAAATTATAAAAAAGTCGATAAATTTATTAAATATACTTTGTGATTTTACATTGTGACTTTGCCTCCACGAGGTCTTCGATGGCATGAGGAATTGATTATGTCAGGCATTTTAACAATGTATAGACGTTTAAGAAGAAAAATTGTGAATTTTTGTCTACAGCTATAACCCCTCTACATTCCCTCTCATTAAAAATTTTCTCTCCTCCTTTTTTTAAACGTGCCCTTCGATTTTATTCGTCTTCAAAATGTCAATAAAAATTTCTATTTTTTATTCGACTGCCCGACAAAATTTTATTAGTCGAAACTCCGCCCAAACCGCTCGCAATGTTTGGGTATTTAAATAGCCATAAAAACACCAAACATACAACATTTAAATATTTTTTTTAATAAATTTTACTTTCGTTATAATTAGTGTCACAATCTAAAAATACGCAATTCAGTTGCGGACATCCGCTTAACATTTTAAGTTTTAATTTTTAGATTTTTTGTAATTAAAATAATTTAATTTAAATTTTAAGAAAGAAAAAAGTTAAAAAAAAAACTAAAGAGAACGGAAAATGAAAAAACTTTTCATCTTCCAATGCGTACTGATTTTGTTGGCTTTAAGTTTTGTGAATATTGTAGAGAGTGGATTTGTTGAAGGTAACGGAGGTTACTCCGCCCGCGTGTAGAGGTTGATGAAGAAGGAAATGTTGTGCATAGTTGGCCGATTAGGAAGATTAAACAAGCATATAACTATATTAAAGGAAAGAAAATCTGGAAAAGTTGATGCAGGGAACCACAACAATAAATGAGTTGACACTGATGAAAACAATGCATATAAATGTACAAAATTATTTTTAAACAAAAAACCCTTTTTCGTATTTAAATATGAGAAGGGTCAAAAAATTCAGATTTAAAGCTTTTTCCGTCTTTTCGATGTTCGTTTCTTTCGATTCCTACGTGGACTTGATATTGACACGGCTAGGGGGCGGCGGAAAATTACTAAAAGCTCACCGCTTACTCCTCTATCTTTTTAAATTTATTTTCCGCCGCCCAATTTTCCTACTCACTCCATACTTTCTCTAAAATTTAAAAAATATTTTTTTTAAATAAATTACAATTATTATCTAATTTTTTTTAATCCCCATTTTTTGTAAAAAACACTCAATACTGAAAAATCATATTTTTGAGTTTATACAACATGATTTTATTTTTAACGAGTTATTTTGACATTTTTTGAGTTTGTAAAATTTTTTTGAGCACATTTTCTAAAACATATATTTACTTTATACCTATATTTATTTTTTTTTTAAATTTAAAAATTGTTTGATTATTATTTATTCACATGTATAAAATCTGTAAAAAATTGTATAAAGTTTTGGGAAAATGTTTTTGATTTTAAGAGATTTGAGAGAAATCTGCGGTAAAAGCAATTTATTAAATTATAACTTTTTAAGGAATGATCGGGCTTGAACGATACAATTAGATAAAAGATTCTGCTTATCAAGGGCTTTCGAATGATATATTATTTATTAGGTTCGGGTCAAAATTGATAAAGTTATGGACCATCAAAATTTTGGTCAACTAAAGGTTGGCACTCAACTTGTGGCACCCAACTGACCTAAATTTTTTAATTAAGCCGTTTCAGTGCCGATAAAATAAAAAAACTTTTTTCTTTTTTTTCTTTTCCACTCTATTTTTATCGTGTGCTATTTCTTCAATTATTAAAATTAATTTTTTAAAATTATTCTTCAAAAAAAAAAATAATTAAAAAATAGCCACCAAATAATTTGTCCTAAATTTTCTTCTTTTTCAGATTACCTTTCTTAAAAAAATAATTATATAATTACTACAACAAATAAAATAATTTTTTTCTTTAAATTACAAGACAAAATTACCTTTTTTCGAGGAGAGAAAAAATAATTTTTTTTTCTATTTTTAAAAATTATCCACCAAAAATCCCCTCAAATGACCACCCAATACATATATATATCGGTTGTCATCTTTCTCTTTTTATTTTTCTTTTCCAATCAAATTCTTTTTTTACTAATTTATTTTACCCCGCGGCTTAGAAATACTTTTACTTTTTTTCCTTGATTTTTCCTTGATTTTTCCTTGATTTTTATTTTTTTTCTTTTATTCTTCGTCCAATAAGCCGATCAATCGGCTTTTCTTTTTTAAATAAAAATTACTTTTTTTTGTTATTAAAATAAATAATTCTTTTATTTATTTTAATATGAGGTAATTATTAAACAGCTGGACATTAAATATTTTTTAAAATTATTTAAATTAAATTTATTAAATTAAACTTTAAAACACGAATATAATATTAAGCATGTTTTAAATAAACTTGTTTTTAAAAATAATTCTAGTTTAATTAATATAAACATGTTTCTAATTAATTCTGATGTTAAATAAACTTGTTTTTAATTCTGATTTAAATTTTTTTAAACTTGTTTTTAAATTATTCTGATTAAATTAATATAAACATGTTTTTAATTAATTCTGATTTAAATAAACTTGTTTTAAAATAATTCTGATTTTTAAATTTTGACTAAAAATCAGAAAACCATTAATAAATAAAGAAGTGATTAGTAGATTTTATTTTTGTTTTTTTTAAAAGTTTACTTAAAGGATAGGAGAGGATATAATGGATTACCAGTCAAGTTTATTTTCTGGATTTTTTTTTCTAATTTTTTCCAATATTCTAGTGTATGACCAACTTCTTGATGGATATATTTAAAAGTATTTATATTTAAAATAAACTTGTTTTTAATTCTGATTTTGTTTTTATTTAATTCTGTTTTTAAATAAACTTGTTTTTATTAAAATTAATTAACTTAAAATTTGTTTTTAATTAATTCTGATTTTAACAACTTTGTTTTTTTAAATAAATAAATTTTGATTAAAACATTTATTTATTTACTTAATATATTTGTGCGCGTAATAAATAAATAAATAACCTTTTTCCTGCGCGTGACAACCTCTTTTTTTTTCTTTTTTATTTTTACTTGGTTGAATGAATAAATATTTTTATTATTTAATATTTTATTGGCCAATGGTCATTCTCTTTATTAAAATACAATTTTCATTTTTATTTGGCTTCCTTAAATTTATTATTAAAAATAGAAAGGGCAAAACATTTTATTATTTATTATTTATTTTGAACACCTCATAAACATTATTAAAAATATATTATTTATTTTATTGTTCATTCTTTAAAAGGTTAGTAAATGTTTTTATAAATGTTTTTGTTTTTATTATTCATTTTTAACATTAAAAACATGTGTTTTGATTTATTTAAATAAGCTTGTTTGTAATTAATTCTGGTTTAAATATAAATAAGTTTTAAATTAATTCTGATTCTGTTTTAATAATTCTAAATAAACTTGTTTGTAAGAAATTCTGATTCTGTTTAATACTAATTATAAATAAACTTAATAAACTTGTTTGTAATTAATTCTGGTTTAAAGTAAACTTTACATTAATTTAAACAACTTAAACAAACTTGTTTTAAATAAACTTGAATTAATTAAATAAACTTGTTTTTCATATTTAAACTTTAATTAAACATTCTTTAATTAAAACATTTTATTTATTTGTTCTTCTAAAAATAAATCAGCAAAACTAAAAATAATATTAACGTTTATT